>CM038710.1:20821267-21121267 GCA_021613375.1 Megaleporinus macrocephalus
TTTGAACCAATAGATAGAACAGTTCCATTTTAATCGCAAAGGTTTTGTTGCGAAACAAAGGTCACAAAGGTCTAAAGTGTAATCTCCAAGTAAAGTTGAGATAAACAATGAAACTATCACTTTTAAAATATTAGTTGGAGAATACACCACTGGTCTTTAAAGAAACCACCAGGAGTGACAGACAGCTAACAGAGCTATGGATGCAATTCAAGCAGGTAATCGAAGAGGATTCAGAAAAAAATGTTAAGAGGGATAAAGCCTGGAAGGACAAGAACCAATAATGCACAATCTATAAAGATGCTGAAAAGGGCAACAAATGTAGAAGAACAAGGATAGTGATTGTTTTTTTTGGGGGGTTTTTTTTAAGAAAATACAGGAGATAAAAGATTTAACCCTCTAAAAAAATGTCAGTGGGCAAATTATAACAGATACAAAATAGCAAGAACATGTACAAAAAAAAAATTGTCAAGACCCTTTATTAGTTGATTAAACAGAAGAATGAAGATGAAGTCAGGCCCAAGATCACTGCAAAAAAAGAGAGACACAAAAATAGCTAAACGTGCAAATATTTCAAGATTCTGAAGACAATTTGGTTAGGGCATTGATCAAATTATGCCTATAAAAATGATGTCTAAAAAATTGTCATATAGCCACGTTACGGCGGTGTAAATGCATCCATCTCTCCAAGACGCATTCATCAAGAAAACCCCCTCCCAGTGCAACCATAAGTCCTCATGCACGTACTCCCTGTGTATTATTTCACTGGGCATACAATCCATGTTTACAAGGAAGGTAATCATGGAGGATGCAAACGCAATGCTTAACAACAATATGGATAAACATTACTGTACAAAATAAACTCCAGATGATAGAGACTAAACAGATGAACAGGTAGTGATTGGTTGCCACATAACAAGCAAATTTGCAGATTCCATCCAAAACTAACCAAAGACAATTAT
Organism: Megaleporinus macrocephalus; assembly: GCA_021613375.1. Lineage (NCBI taxonomy): Eukaryota > Metazoa > Chordata > Actinopteri > Characiformes > Anostomidae > Megaleporinus > Megaleporinus macrocephalus. The sequence continues at coordinate 20,822,227 of CM038710.1, forward strand.
TATTACTATGACATGCTGTTAGCTGCACAAGTTTATTTTTGATAATAACATCCCAGCTTCCATCTAAAAACACCCTGTATGTGTTACTTAAATGCCTGTAAGATGAACTTAATCTGATCTACCTGTAAATAACATGGAAGCAAAATTAGAGAATGAGTACTGGTGTTGGCATGCCCCACAGAAGAGTGAGGTGTGGTGAGCAAGGGATCATTATTATTTAAAGGATTTAAACGCACTCAAACCAGCTTTTCTGAACAAGGTTGTTCAGACAACCTGAGAAGGGTCCGGTGGATGTTTTAACTGAAGCATGTCACAGACATAATTAAGACCCCAGGTAACTGTGTTAACTTGTCGAAAGTAGTGGTATACCACTAATGCTATACCACTTTCCCAGACATTATGAAAATGACCTACAGCTCTGTTCATCATTCTGGACACATATAACATTTCAGCAACTTTCTATAATTTTTAGCGACATAGTGGTCTCAAATGTTTGAATGTTAATGTATATCAGGTTTCTTATATAGGCATGTTTTGATACTTAAGAAGAATGCATTCATTACATTTATTAATGCAAACTTAATTATGATTTGAGACTGCAATATATTTGGAAAATATCCTAATTTAAATAAGTGATGACCATGTCTATTGATACTTATTAGGATATTTTGGAGATTATGAATCAAGTTATATATAAAAGTGTTTAGTGGACACATGGTTTTGGGTATGTGACTTTAGCAGACACATTCCTGAAATTTCAGATATATTTCATGCATAATTGATGCATTTTATTGATGCCTTGATAAAAAAATGTCACATAAGAATAAATATTTCCTGAGGCTCACTGCAGGACAAGAGGGTTTCTAAAAAGCTTGAGCCCAGCTCAAGGTCAAGAATAACATCAAGTGTGCAAGTGTGTGATAAAGAGAGATAGACTGACACAGAGGGAGGAGCTGTTCTAGCCTGAACCCTAAGCTCACTGCTGGCCATTACATTTCCACAGTGGTGGATGGGCCAGCATTTATTAAAGGCCTGGGCTAATTTCTCAGGCAGGACCTGTGAGCCTCAAAGTAACTGCTAATCACCAATTATATAATATTATAGATTAGAGAGTATTGATTTTGAAAGCTGAATGTAGGTGTCAGAGCTCCGGGGATAAAGAGCAGATGTAAAGGAAATACTACAGAATAACAGGACTGAGTGGAGAGCTTTTATAATCACTGAAAGCCATATGATCCAAGCACTGTTATATGTGTCAGAACAAAATATAATGCACAGAATTCAATTTAAATCACATTTCATCCAATGAGCAAATAATTATTCAGCAATAAAGCTTTTGATAGCAGACTCAACAACAATGGCTTTTTGCTTAACACACAGAGGCCTAGTGGGCCTCCCCAGAGGTCTGTAGGTGGCCTAGTGGACAATTGAGCTGAAAGGATAGAGACTCTATTAAGACTGGTGCTTACAGGCCACAAACTAATCTAGTATGACAGTCCAGAGGTGTCCTGTTATTTCTCCTGTCCATGATGAATGGACAGCAAGGGGCCCACATGCTGTCACATCAGACCAGACCTGAAACAGATTGAAAAGGAGCAGAAGGACCAGACTGATGACCTAAGATTCTTCCATTTACCTCATTTAAGGGAACATGCAGCCAATCACATACAGCAGAGTTTATATATATATATATATATATATATATATATATATATATATATATATATATATATATATATATATATATATATATATATTAGTCTAGCATTGGGCTATTGCCTATTTCCATCATGGTCACAAATTTGCACTGATCCGCTTACAATGATTGACACACACTATTCATTTGAGACTATACTGATTTTGCATATGGCCTTGCATGTAACACTGTTAGGTCAGACGGCTTACTATTTTTACTATTGTGGACATGAGACAACATCAGTATGGAGGCAAATCTGTGATTGCTGTTTCCAAACTGCTAAGATACATTCCCACTACATTACTTGATAACTTAAAACTAGAAAACTAGAAAACTCTATACTAAATAAATCTCATTAAAAAAAAACTCTAAGCATAGTTATGGTATTTAACAAAAACTGCACTGTCCACTACAATTTTTACTAAAGACTAGACATACACACAGTTAAAACTCAACCAAAAACATAATTATATTAGATAATTATATACTCACAAAAGCATGGTGCACACTAACCTGTGGCAAAAATATCTGCTTCTCACAGCAGAGTGCTATTGATCTGTAACTAATTTGTGTAGATTGGTGTACTTGGGGCAGTGGCATGAATTGCATGACATTGTTAGCAGGAGGCCAAACATCGCAGTTAGCCTGCTGGCTTAATCGACTACAATAAACAGTAAAAAAACAAAAGTATAACAATAATGTCTTCTAACTTAATGCATATCATGCAGGCTCTTCTTCATGTGTTTATTTATAACCATTATCATAAAAACTGAATTGCATATTATAGCAAATTCCACTGAAATTTAATTTATTTTGCTTGAGATATTTTACCTGCAACCAATCTGTACTTATGTATTAAATTAGATTTTTGCCAACAGTTTGTAAAGCTTGCCTTAACTCACAGCAGTTACTATGAAAGCACTGATCTCTGGGCAGGATCATAGGCAGGTCAATTATCATGGTAGTCAGTAGAACAAAATCCAAGGTTGTGAACAAAAAAGATTTTTAATTGCATTTCAGAATGCTATAGAGAATGTCAGCAATTTATATTATAAAATAACATCCCACAATGCATTGTAATTTTATTGGGTACTGTAGATCACTACATCAGTTGTATGTGTACCAACGTGCATTGCAAGTCTCTTGTTACTAAGCAACAGACATAAGAACATTACGTTAAGGGTGGCCACTGAGCCTGTGAAAACAAAACTTGTCAGACTCTCTGGACTCCCTGGAGAAATATTATAAACAAAACCAGCAGCTCTGCACAATTAAAAAATGAAGAACCTAGTGATGCTCATCACACAGAAACACTGACTGGTAACTTAAATTTACTGCAGTCACAGACCAAATATTACTTAAATAACACGTGTAACTGTGCTAGGCACCCATCACCAATGAGGTTGGCTAGAGGTGGCAAGAAATTTGTGCCTGTACCTCATGTGTTGATGCCCCCATAGATAAAAAAAGCATTGCTAAAGTGCCCTCTAACACTGCAAAAAATGATGGGAAGTGCCCTACTGGTTGCCCTTCACATGGCCTAATTGGCCTATTGTCCTCTAGGGTGCCCCTTGGTGCAATAAATCATGAGGACATGCCCTCCAGAGCAAGAAAATTTAATAATGTGTCTTAAATAAGTGCCCTTTTAGTGGAAAAACATGATGCGGTGCCCTTACAATAGTCTAAACTTGAAGTTCCTTGTGGGTGCCCTTCCAATGGTGAAGTGCCATCTATGCTTTACCAGTGTCCCAAATGGTGCACTTTTCTAGTACAGAAAAAAGCAGTGCTTTATCCACTTGCTAAGCCATAATGTATTGACCTTCATGTTTGGGTCCTAACCTCTACGGTACTGGCTGAGGCTCTTGTTCCTGCATCAACTTGCCAAGAGTCAAAAAACTACTCAATTACGATTCTACCAATTTCCTTGTGATTAAAAGGAGAATTGATAATGGCTGCTGGGTGTTTCTTGCTATAACGCCGCATCTTTCAGTTGTCAGGCATGTGGGACAGACAAGGACTGACAAAGATAGTTAGCTATTTATCTAAGGCAGAGTTAGGGCTAAGTATAGAACTTGAAGATGTGTGTTCATAGCAAAAATCACCCAATAAAACCCATAGTCTCGGCATTCCCCTACAGGTGCCTTTCCGACTGAAAATGCACCTAGAAATTGTCCTCCTGTCCAAGTCAGTCCAAGTGAGAAAACATGATTGAGTACCCTATAGTCTCCCCTAAAATGTGCCTTCCAGGGCAAGGTTCCCCAAAGAGAGTGTCATGACGACAGTCTGGGTATGGCGCCAAACACTTCGAACGAATGCTCTCCGATCTTCTGTGGCTGTCAATTGAAAATGACTATAATGAGGTTACTGATATATACAAACACATGGCCAAAATAAGAACTCTATGACGCTATGAATGCTATGACTACTTCACCTACCGTCTTCCTTCTTGACTACTAAGTTCACAAATCACTGCTTCCCAAAAACATCACATCCGAATGTGTGTTTGTAAAATTATAGTTTTCTCTGTTTTACTTTTTCTTTGTAAAATAAAAACTACCTGTGTGTTTTTATCAAAAGGTGTGGTTATACATACAATTTAGATTGCCTAATAACATAAGTTTTAATCAAGGATGTTCAAAATTTGAGGGTGATATTTTTGTTTTCCTGAAGGCTAGCAATTGGATCCAGGGCTTGTTGGAATAGGCTTGTCATGCTTTGTTGACCCATAGAATTTGGCTTTGTCTGCTGATCTACAATGCTTCAAAGATCAGATATTGAATTTTATTATCTCAATTTTTTCAAACACTACAATAAAAATGCATGTATGGAGGGGGACATAACACCCTATAATGCTGTAAATTTTAAATTCAGTTACACTTACAGAGTTAATCTTTCTCTGGTTCTAAGGATCTCCACCAAGGACAAGCATATTGGAAAAGCTGCCCAGGGTGCACCCAAATTAGCAGAATTGTAGGGTCAATGCTTTCGGTTACCTTAAGGTTAGCAACTTAGGCCAGGGCTAGTTAAAACGGGCACATCAAGCTCGACCTGTGGAGATATTTAAAGTTGAATCAGTAGTCAAAGCCTCCTATGTTCTTTTATGAAATCTTCAGCTTAGTGACATTAACTCGACTTTTATCACATAACTGTCAACTTGTAAAAACCAAAAGGCTTACAATCTCAAATGAAGACTATTTCATCATACATTAAAAAAACAAACAAAATAGTTTAAGGTGTTGTCCTAGCCCCCAAAATTCTTAGATCTCTGCCCAGTAGAGCATCTGTGGGATTTGTTGGAACAAGTCTTATATGCGATGCCGCTGCCTTGTAACTTATATGTCTTTGCACTAGATGACATAATGCTTTGGGCCAATACTAATGAGGGATTAGACAATCACTGCCATCACAGCTCAAAACTGGGCTTGTGTGGACCAGTGTTTGTAGACTAGTACTGATGAAACAAGAAGTTTCAATGTAGTAGACCACTCATGGAAATAATAAAGACAGTAACACTTCCACCTATCTGTGTGTGTGTGTGTGTGTGTGTGTGTGTGTGTGTGTGTGTGTGTGTGTGTGTGTGTGTGCGTGCGTTTGTCCCCCATGCCCTCTCACAACTGACCATGTCTTTCTGTAATGTACCTGTGTATGAGAGTGTGTGAAAGTGTGTGTGTGTGTGTGAGAGAGAGAGTGTGAAGGACATCATGGCCAGTGGGCTATCACAGACACAATCTCAGCGTTACACACACACACACACACACACACACACACACACACACACACACACACACACTCTAATAACTTTGAGAGCGGTCAGCACCCTGCGCTTTAATAACACTCGCTGTCAGCTCGCTGAGCGCACCGCAAAATTGTCTCGTTGGAATTCTTTATGGTGTAGGGGCCAAGCAACTCGGCTGATGGGAATGGAATACAGCCACGCTCAACCTATTCGCATCGGCAAGATGGCTTTCCAAGAGCATGCTTTTATCTCTGGGGGGGTCAAAAAACACAGGCAAAAGAAAAGACATTTACTTGCTCTGCCATGCAGCAATAAGCCTTTAAAATCAGGGCTTGTCCGTCGTCTGGACCCAGCAGAGGATGAGGTTATTCTAGAAAAAATCTTCTCGCTGGAGCGGCGTACAACTTCAGCAGTGACGGAGCTTCACGGCTGACAGGACCCTCACATACAACATGCATGTAATACAGGAGAGGGGTCAAAGCAACAACGCACTGCATGAAAGACTTTTGAACAGAACAGTGGGCAAATGTGGTGTATGGAAAGTAATTTTTACGATTATAAATATAAAGTGGAAGAAGAAAAAAGGGTCAAAACAGACACCTTGATTCTTTTTTTTCCATCGCATGAAATCTGCAAATCAAAATATGCAAGTCAAATGTTTTTTTGTTTTTTTTTTTTATCCCACCAACATATACCTAAAATTCAAGATGCACATTCACTGAATACATTTTAGCGACAACCTTTGAACTAAAACCCCAGCAATATCACAGAAATAAACACCAAAACATTCAGGCAGCTTCATCTTAAGTTCTCTCTTCCTTGGCTTTCCTTAAGCTAACATGCACGAGTCAGTTTAAAGAGGATCAGATTGACTGCGTCTTTTTAAACATGCACAGTATAAAGAGAGATCATAGCTTTAAGCCTGTAGCATCAAGGCTAAATAAGTATGTGTGTGAGCTGGGGGATGGTGAGTGTGTTGGTGGGTGAGTGCTGAAGCATACGTGCTTGTGTGTACGTATGTTTGTGTGCACATCTCTGTGTGTGATGATGGGTTTGGGGCTCTGTTTGGAGATGCTAGGGTTATTAGAGCTCTCCTTCGCTACCACGGCAACACTTTTGGTCATCAGCGGCGAGCCCCTGCAATTGCTGATTAACATAATCAGCCGTGCATTAGTTATTCATGCGCTGTGCAGAGGCGCTCCGGGGGTCGCAGGCTCGCTCTGTCTAATAACCTGTGTTAAATATTAAAGAAGAACATGCAGAGGAGAAAGCATTAACATGGCTATCAGCCCTGGCCCGGTCAGCCTCTGGCTGTAGGCCTGGCCATGTTGAGATCATGAGAAACTTAGGCAGCCTATGGTACAACTAGGTGCTTTAAACACGAGTTAAGCTGCATCTCTGCCTGTATGTTCAGTGAAACTTGGTGTGGAGTGATCATCAACAAAGAATGCTAATAGGAAAAACTAAACTGTCCACATGTGGATAAAGACAGTAAACTGGTAACGTGTGGGCTTGACAAGTTAGAGTTGGTGATAAAATGTTTAATATGTGTAGAAATTGGCATCAAATGTGACCATGATCTACTGCTGAGGAATAAAAATCAAAATTTAAAACTCTTCCAATCGACATGGCTCGTGTAAATGGCAAATTCATCATCCAGTACAGCAAATTTTGCAGAAAGGCAGTGAGTTTGCACATTAGTCAATGAGGCACTAGACAATGGCAAATGACAGGAAAGGGGCATATAGGGGGCAATCAGACTTTTACTGCCCCTGTGTATCAAGCATGTCACAGATGTATTACTAGATGCTTGTATAGGCAGAAGCATCAGTAGAAAGGGCTAGATGCCAGAAATAGAAACATAACTGGACAATAGAGTCTACATATTGTACCGAAGCACACTCAGACAGGCAGATGGACAGTTCTAACCCACATTTAGAGGTCTACTCAACCAGGCCTGCTCTTGGTCACACAGTGAGTGTTGATGTGTGAGTGCATTTATTTTCCCAGCCTGTGCTGTGCTCTGCTCTTGCCGACCATTGCAGCGCAGGCTGTCTGAAAATAAAGAGCCCGCTGAGCATTTAGGAGCTGACTGGCCCTGTCCTCCTGCCCCCGACTCTTGATTAAGGCCAACGAGCAGCCAGGCTTGGCAGAGCGTTAAAGCTGAAACCAGCCAGAGAGAGAAGGAGAGTGAGACAGAAAAAGTAAGAGAGAAATGGAAGGGAGAGAAAGGGAAGTGGTGGAGACATAAGATGTGAGACTCCAGGCCAAAGAGAGGGCAGAAAGCAAGTAAGAGAGACAAAGACATGGGTCTTTGGGAATGAGAACATGGGGGTCTTCTGTCTTTAAGAGAAAAATAAAAAAGAGCAGACTAAGAAGAGGTAAAAGAGCAGTAAAAGAATGTGATACAGCAATTTTATTGAAGCTACCATCATTGAACCCTGGGGAGGTGTTTAGAAGCCAGTGACCTCACTGGTGCAGCCCTTCTGACAAGCCACCCACTGGCATGATGTCATACTTCACAGGTCATAGCTCATGAGATATCCACAGCCTGGGACTCTGCAAACTCAAGTGGAATTTAGAACCCTGCGCACCTGATTACTTACTGTAGTCTCCATCTTTGCACATACAATGTCTTAGCTTTCCCACAAAAAAAAATCATCACCAGTACCACTATGTATATCTATAGAGACAATAAAGCTGAATTAAAATACAATTTGAAAACATTTCCCCTAAACATTATATGTTTAAATATATTTTAAAGATAAAATTGGTTAAAAAGAGCAAAACACTGTAAGAAGAAAACACTGGCTTTTTTAAAAATGACTCTGCTCTACTCCAGAAAATCCACAACTCAACCTGTACTCAGACTCTTCAATACATTACGTTATACCCCTGTATGAAGCCCTGGTTAACCCCCTTGGAGAGAAAAAGAAATGGAAATAAATGTTTATGCTGGGTATTTGTTGGGTTTTAGGTTCATTAGTAGAAGAACTTTCTTATTGAAAGCCTAAATACAGATGGAGTGGTGGCTGTGTTTATTTTCAGCTATTTAAAAATAAATCTGTGTTATGGGATCATAACCTTAAGTTGTCTGAGGTTCTCCCAAGAATGTTACAGTATTTTGTAACTTCTATTAATAACTTACATTTAGCCATAAAAAATATCTGAATACCAAAATTAAAACGTGAACAAATATATATTTGAATAGTTTAATGTTTCAGTCAACTGCTCGCAGAAAACTGGATGTCAGCACATTATGTCATTGTGTTATTTCGATTCTTTTAAAAAAAAATTGTATGTGCTGTACAAAAGAGATTTCCTTTATTTTCAATCAAAAGAGCGAAAAGAGGCAAATAAGTTAGTTATTCATTTTTAATTAAAAAGTCTCAACAGCTAAATATGATAAAACAATTTTTCCCTACATTTTGCATGTGCAGTTTTTGCCAAAAACCTCTTATACTTTATAACTGCACTGTTAAAATGTAGACAGAATTAAACATCATGCTAACATTACTATGGTCGTGATGTATGCCTTTAGTATCTTGAGTCAGACAGCCTCTGTTTTTTTAGTCTTATACAGTCTTCTACTTCTTCTTCAGTATTTTTGGAGCATTCTTGCAGGGTGTGTCTCAGAGAAAAGGTTTGTCTTTCTATTCATTTAATGTAACCCACTTCTCTCTCATGTGTGTGGGTGGTGGAGATGTGATGTGATGGTGCTTTATTTCCCCTCATTACTCCATCACTAGTTGGGCTTCATTATCCCTCTAACCTGGCCATGTTTGTACCGTCTTAATTTCCTTTAGATTTGGATCAGATCGAATGCAATGTTAATATTCCTAGCTGGAGCCAGTCTGCGCGGTGGCAGCAGGGGACAATAGGATCTGGGTTTTATGAGCAGCAAACCACAGAGGTGCCAATCTCCAAACGTTTTTCTTTATAGTAGTCTGTAATCAAGAATAAACAAAGCTTGGTTAAAAATGTTTTTTTGTAGCTCATTGAAGCTGCTGTCAATACCTAGGTCAACATGGCCACAGAACCTGATACCCCCAGTGCTGTGGCAAATCACCTTAAAAACATGACCCTGGATGGTCTGGCTGTGAAGGCTACATCTGCAAAGTAGTTAGGAGCCTAATACTTACACAACTAAACTTTTTTATGTTGCCTTATTGAAAGTGTTATGACTGCAATACCATGAATATGATGAGTTCATGATTGAAATTAGGTCGAATTTTAGCCTAAACTCTAGCTAAATGGAAAACATATCTTTACAACCAAATTTAGATGTAAAGGGATACTTCTTTATATACTTATTTTTTTTAACAACCTGAAAAAGCCATTTTTTTAAATTTCACTTTTTAACAAAAACATCTTTTTATGTCTTACAACAAGTTTAACTACATTTGAAATAGCTAAAATTCGAATTTATTATACTGGAACTACCAATCTGAAACCAACAGGTCTGAACACCAGCATATTTTTGAATGCCCATTTTTAAGAATGTTAGTATTAGATAAAATTCAGGAGAGTAATTAAGCTCGGAGTAGATTTTAATAATCACCCTAAAACAATAGAAGGCATGGGGGCTTGAGAAGAAAGGAAGTCCTCATTAACAACTACAGCTCCGCAAATTGAACGGATGCACAATTCATCACGCCCCCCTCCCCTCCCCAGCCGGTAGGAGCAGGAAGGCCAGCCGCACCAACTAATGACCTGGAAATAGTTCCTCTAGGCTTCCTGTAATGATGCAGCTGCTTGGGATTTCTTTTTTAATTTGGTCCTTAAGAAAATAACAACCCTCGGTGGCAAGCGCTCATTATGGGCTGGTTTGTCGTGGTTGACCATTAGGAAGGGAAAATAACCTTGCTCGTTTACGGGCAGTAAAAACACTTAAGCTGGAAGAGCCCCAAGGCCAGGCATGTGTGTAAAGGATGAAATGACCAAATATAACTACACTCTTTCAGTGGTCAGCCTTCCCACTGTGATTCAAGTGTAAGACAATGTTGCAAACCCATTTAAATCATGTGATTTCATTGCAGTGGTTTCAAAGCTTGATAGCCTAGGATTATAACTTGTATACTTTGGAAAATACTGTTGTTTTGCAATATAATCACAGATTAAAGGTAGAAAAACCTATAATGCACATTCAAAACTGCTGCACCTTTAAACAAATGGATGTCATAATCAGTCTTTTTTTAGGTTGATGCATGAAGAACAGGCAATTTTATGGACTGAAAGGATCGTCTCTGGAGAGACATAAAGTGTTTAAATGAGGCACTGGCCACACTCAGTGTGTACTGAAGCGCTGAGGCATGGTGAGAACAGAAACGCCTTTTATAGAGTACACCCACAGGCTGCCTAATCAAGTCTCAATTCAGCATACAAACACAACACTTACAGGACAACACACATACACACTTAAACAACAGTATTGCATTTATTAGATTTTTTGAGAACTTCTGTTCATTGCTCATGGGGTGGGCAATATTGCAAAACAAATATATCATGATACTCCCTAAGCACAGTAAACTATACAATACTCAGGCAAAATAGGATCTATAGTGCAATAATAATAATAATAAAATAATAATAATAATAATAATAATAATAATAATAATAATAATAATAATAATAATAATAATAATAACTATTATTATACAGTTTTTCAAGTTTTCGTACGCTCAGAAAAGCATATTGTTACATAATGCATCACAATAATGATAAAAATTTCATCATATTGTCCACCCCTAATTGCTCATATGCTAAATTGTCACAAATGTAGTACAATGTTTATGCTCTTCTAGGTGATTTACTGTTCTTTCCTACCCTGCACTATATTGTGTTGGTTTTTGCAAACAAATTCTGCAGAGGCAATAAATTATGCTTGCTATTGTTAATATACAGTGATTTCCTCTCATTGCAATTCTGTGCCACATTCTTTTAATTAGACAATCATGGGTAATAATAAAAACAAAAGTAAATCAGTGATGCGGCACTGTTAAAATGACAATAAACATAGCCCAATGGCCCCAACCTTCCTCACAAAAACAGAGAAGTTGAAACTTTTAGCATTTGAAATTAATAGAAAACAGCATCTTAAAACCATGACAATGAAATGTTGGACTATTTGATCATTTGACACATTTCTGTTATATTCATTATGTTGTATAGCATCTTTCATTAATTTACACTGCCAATCATCCCCTGTGCACCATCAATCAATGACTGTGATGCATTAAATGAAAAAGCTGATGCATTAACATTGCTTGCACAGGCTGCAATAAAAAAAAATAATAAAAGCATACTGATGCTATATTGGGAGAGCTTCTTCTTTCAGTCATTGATCTGACCCTGTCCCCTTTTATCATAAAGCATGTCCATAGAATCTCAACAGCATCATCCTTAATGTGATATCTCTCTGATTACCGTTTCCACTGTCCAGCTCTGCCTCCCCTCTTTAATGCACACAGCACTTTCTAAAAGCATTTGTTTCTCTCAAGATCAAAATAACAGCAGACCATCCATAGGGAGAGAGGCATTATGGTTCTTTTGTTGTTGTTGTTGTTGTTATTTTTAAGGCACTCTCCAGGGACCAGCATTGATTCATTAATGAATGAAAGTAGGCAGATGAAAATGGATTTATTCTGTCCTAAGATGTGTCTGTGCACGTCCCCTTTAAGATGTTCTCATAGCTTTGCAGTGCATGTGATTATACTTTGGGAAGACAGAGACGTTTGCATCTCTATAAAATATTCATCATTGGAGCTGAAAGGCGGACCTGGCTCTATGGATTTACCCACAATGAGCAAAAGAGCAAGCTACAGATAACGCTAACGAGAATAAGATGTAGAAATGAAAAAAAATTACACATTTTTAGAATGCATGAAATCTATGAAAACAAAGGAAAAGGCAGAAAAAGTCACTGGCTAGTTGCTAGCTAAATTAACACAAGTGAAATAAATTCTGAGTGGCTTAATTGGTTTTCCTCATATTTTTGTATACATACACATTTTCTTTAAGAGCACTAGCATTGCTGTCCTACAGAACTACAAACATAATGGTGTTCATAAGATAACCCCAGACAAAGCATACGGTCTGTTCTAACGTAAACTACACATTCTAGTGTGAACTACAATTCTTAGTCATTATAAAACCCTTATTCGTTTAAAGGACTGTTTACAAAATAAGATTCACACAGTCTTGTTTAAAACCCTTAATGCCATCAGTACTCATATTTACTCATTAAAATGCCTTTTAGTGAAAATAGACATCACCGTAAATTGATTTAAATGCTTGCTGTTTAATGTGCCTTAATATGTCTTAATTGGGCCATAATTATGATGAATATTTAAACATGAAACATAATCAAATTAATTGCAAGTTTCCAGTGGATAGCCATAATTAAAAGGAATCACAGTTACATCATTTGACAAAGGGAAACATATGACTTTGGGACTAACTAATGAGACATTGCTTTGTGTCTCTGCAGGCAATGGGAGTTTGTTGGGGTTCAGCTTAGGACAGTTTGCAAATGTATAAGAAAACCTCATGTCATTAAAGTCAGTAGGTGAAGATAGTTAAGAAGACAATGATTTACATTATTAACCCAGCATGGTGTCATTTTTTGTCTAAATATATTTTTAAGAATATATTTGCCATACCATTATTTTTTGAGGGCTTATATTAATAAATGTAACATTTTATCACACAGATAGGCAACATGTGTCAGTTGACTGTTTCTTTCCTGTCTGTAACTTTTCCCATATTTGTTTTGAATATTTGCCAGTAGATGTCACTGTTCCAACAAAACTGACTACAGTCTTTTCCGCAAGATACTAGGACTCCATAGAGCTTTCTGATTCAGTACAAAACCTGTAAGAAAGCATTTAAAGGTCACATCTAGAACTGTGAATCAATAGGTTACTATAATGGCAATTCCTAGAAAATATTAGAATTTTTGCTCTCTACTTTAAGTAAGCAAATGGCCGCTGCACAATTTGCTGCAGTTACATTAGGGCCACTTAGAAATGTTTCATTCTGTTATGACAATCACTAAACTGAACACCTGACAGCCAGCCTGGCTATCACAGCATTTTTTCACCCCTGACAGTGAAGTGCAAGAGTTGATGGAGAGAGTGATAGAGAGAGAAAGAGAGCAAGGCAGAAGAGGTTGTCAAAGGAATAATGCTGCTTGCCTGGTATCTTCCAAATTGACTGGGTGACAAACATGTCTGTCAAAGCTGTGCCAATATAGTTTAGGGCCTCTCGTGATGGGGCACACACCCAATGACAGAAGCAGGTCATTTCCAACGGCTGGCCACATAAATCCACAGTCTACACACACATACACACATATAGAGAAAGAGTGACATAATGTATGGTATTTCCAGAATCTATAGTAGGCATATAAGAGGTGAAGAATTCAAAGATAAATAAATCTGTGAATAGGAGGTCTGAGTAAATATATGTAATATATTCAGAATGGCTGATCTGATGTCAAAACTGCTTATTTTCTTTTCATATCAACAAGATAAGAGTGGTAGTTGGGGATACAGTACAGTCCAGAATAAACAATAAACCAAAATGTGTAAAAACCTTCTGCACTTTAACACCACCACAGCATCTTTCTCTACTGAAATGCTAATAGCCTCCCTTAGCCCCATCTTACAGTAAAATACATTGACATTCCTTTATTTCTCCTTCCTCCAAGAAGAAAAATGCATAGTACCTCTGTTTAGGGAAGAGATACATTAATGCTTCAGTATGTATTGGCTGGGATCAAATATGCGCTTAAAGGATGCCTGGGCCAGGGGCTGGCATAGAATGCTAAAGCACCACGTATCTTCAAGGTTATCTGGGGGGACAGGGACCTTTTTCTGTAACCGCCTTTGCTTTATTCCTGTGAACACATGCATTAAGTCGGTGGTGAGCTTTGCAGGAGATGGTGAAGGTGACTTTTACGAGGCAAAGCCAAATCGTTGTCTTCGTGAATATAACCTCACACTGCTTCTAAACCGGCTGGGTGTACGGCAGCCACGGATGCGCTTCTGTTGCTGTGAAGGGGTTTAGGTGCGGGTCAGCTTCAGGCAGTGTAACAATGAGGCTTTCGTCCACAATTGCTGTCACTAGAGCAGGGATCATTTTCCACAGCTTGTGCTGTGATATTAAAATTAGGTCATCATCGTTGCGGCACAGGCCACTTTCCCTCCACCATAGATCACCACAGGCCTGCTCCCCACTGCTCATTACACCATATTTGGTCAATAAGCCATTAACATGCCGCAGAGGATGTTAATAAGCATTACTAGCAAGAGAAGAGAGAAAATGTGCTCATGTGGTTCAGTGCAAGTGTACATGCATGTGTGCACAAGGTTGCAGGGAGTAGTCATTGAAGATGGCACGTCTATTTTTTAGATATACTAGCTCTTACTCTATGTTAATTATTGAATACAAGGATCTGACAAAAAGGATCTGGACAAAATTGAATTAAAAAACTATATACATTCTGTATAATCAACATCTCTAAAAGTTTATTATTTCTTCCTCGTTGAGGAACTTACATTACTGTATCAATAGTCAAACTCTCAAACTTTTTGCACAAGTTAAGCTAACTTACCTAAAAGTACCTCTCTCTTCGTGGCATTTTAATTTCATTTCGAGGTATCGGATTGCTGCATAAACAGACAGTGCCTCAGGCTAGCTGAAACTGCCTACACAACCCCAGGCACTCCTTATTTAACTGCTCTAGTGCAGTTTAAGTACTCAGCACTACAAATGCTTATTAAAAAGAGCCTTTTATTGATGATAAAAAAGATGTGGTTTCAAGCACTTGGGTGAACTGGGCAAAATAGCAGCAAGTAATATTTATGTTAGGCCTGCAGCTATTCACATATATAGAGAGTTGTGCAGGTGAAATAAAGACATGAAACAACAAAAATATGAAACACTAAATTACACATGGAAAAGCCTTAAATCAGAAGAGTCTAATTTGTTTACATGACATAAAATTTCATGGATCGTCTGTGCATAAATATTGTGGAAGTATATGCAAGGAGGATGACAATAGACTGCAATACACCAACCATACACCAAATCCTATTCCACATACAATATGCATTCAAAGAACACATCACTTATGGAAGCACAGCTAAAATAATGATAATCAATCAGTAGCTTTCCATCTTCATGGGACTCATATTACCACATTCATTTTGTATTCAGCTGCAGTAAATACTACTAATTTCTCCCCACAACATTATCTGAATGCTTGCCAAACGCACAAGACAAGTAACAACATTGAAAAACAGCTGGAAGAAGCCTAAAGGCAGCCATAACTGAAACAAAGAGACAAAGTCATTGTCACGACTCATGTTCCTCTGCCATAACACTGTTATACCACACCATTTACAATCATCCAGCTGAGGCAGATTAACAGCGAAATCAACCCAAACCTGGTTTCAGAACTCTCCTAGTTCAAAAACTAGCTCCCAGCAAACCCAACAACAACAAAAAGCACATTATGAACACTGCCATGTTATTTTATTATATTTTCCACTCTTTGATTTAATTTGTTTTGCCTTGCTTTTTTTCTTGAGTGCCTTCTTCCTGCCTGTGAAAATGGGGTTTATATTGATGAGCTGGGTCCCGATATTGATTTCCCATCATTCCTGGTGTGGACATTTTCTGGTCTATTATACTACACTTGCAGCATATTCCCTCAACAGCTGTAAACTGGATATATGGGCAACCTGACCTTGGCAATATGGAGATAATGAAATATCCTTAATGATCCTTTCGGAAAGATTTTACAGGCAGCACTATAGACTGCCAATGCATGTACAATAATAGTTAGTGGTAGCAGAGGCAGGACTTTTTTCCCTTTTAAAAAAAAAACCTTGGTAAATCTATAACTGGTTACTGGTCTTATGGTTTGCTTGTGATTTCGAGTCAAATAAGAAGGGGTAAAATATAAAAGTTATCATGTAACTTTGATATGTTTAAAGTTATCATATTATTTGCATCGTCAGCATATCATCATCACTGAAGAACTATATAAATCACACAGATATTATTACAGACTTGTAAATGGTAACCACAGTATAGTAACTAAAATCAATCTATCTATCTATCTATTTTTTCTGTTGTGTGTATGTTAAGTTTTAGAAAATGCACGTTTAAGTAGCCACAATGGTTATAGCATACTTCATGTCTTGCTCATCCTGTCCTAGAAATACAGCATCTTTATCATAGACAATGTCTGATTCATCTCTTGGATTCCAAACTAATCTGAGTTCTGTGTAAAATTAGGAGTTGTCGAGAGAGGAGAAAATAAATCTAGCTACTTTTATCATGACAACAGGCTAGAAGAATAAATGTTGGCACAAGCAGTCATTTGACAGCAGTTACTGTTGGCTGGCTGCTGGTCAGAGTAGCTGGTTACAGAAAAGTTTAAAAAACTACCAAAGGTGAGTCACTCAAAGGGGTTCTCCCAATCAGCCAATTTGTGTTTATTTATTTGTGCACTGACCCAGTGTAATAAAAAAATTGTAATTTGAAAGTATGTCAATAACATGATTATGTGATGTGATATTGCTGTTTTCCACAAAGTTAAAAGGCTTGCAACTGTTGCAAATTTATTTTGCTAAATGTTGACTTCATTACACACACACACACACACACACACACACACACACACACACACACACATCTATATGCACATATATAAAACAATCAAAGTTTACCTCATTATTTACAGATATGAAAGCAATAACTGGAATAACCTGCTGTGCAGCACATGTCCTGTGGTCATTTTACAAACTCACATGGCAAATTTAAGGCATAATGATTGGGAATCTTGACAAGGCTTCTTCAACAATGATGGAGAATATCGCTTTCAGGGCTCCCTGGATGAGCAACGCCTTGACTGTGTCTCTGGCTCAATGTGCGAGTTGAAACCTCGGCATTGGGTGTATAGATCATTATGTGTCTGACTATCTGACAGGCCCCTTCACTGCTCCGTGCCTATGGAAGATAATCATCGGTAGAGCAGAGTAACAATGAACTCGTTCCTGCACTCCAGTATTTCCAGGAGAGCACTTCAAACGCTTCACTCCTCCCCACACAAAAGGAGCCATCTCTTTTGATGTCACTGTCAAAGACCAAGTTTTGTTTCCGTCGCCTTCTGAAACACCCCCCCCCACACACTTCTTCTCAAGAAAAAGAAAAAGAAAGGAAAGAAGTCACAGACGTGAGTGCGTCTGAATAGTGAGAAACAGATTTTCACATGAAAAGCACACCTGCGCTGCACTGAAGCACTGGAACTCCACCGAGGACCAATCAAACAAATACTTCACTTTTAACTTAGGTGCCCAGGGATAACACAAGCATCTTTACTATGTAAACAAAGGTAATATTCAGCTGGTGAACTTTTCTAGACAATTAAACTTACCACTAATTATTCAGAATGTGTTTAGGGGCATATTTATTTGGTAGATTTTTTTTCTTTTCTTTTGAAGCTAATGAGGGGGAAGGTCAATTATTAGTGGCAGCTGACTGAAGAGTCAGAAAGCATGTAGGTCTCCCTGCTCTGTGGGTTTAGGGCTGTTATCCCAGCTAACAACAGCAAGCATGTTCCTCCCTCTGTCAAGAAGCCTGGCAAACAGACATGGCGGCCATCTAATGACTGTAATCACAACAGATAAGCAAGTCAAGCATGGGGCGGGTAGAGAGAGTGGATGAGAAAAGCAAAATAATAGGCAGATAGAGATTGAAGGAAGGAACGAGAGGGGGGAGGGAATACATTAATTGATTATTTCATCCAGGCTTTCAGATGAAAGAATTGCATGCATGTCCTGTTTCTACCAGAGTCGAAATCCCCTTCTGTACATTGAACAGTCTACAAGTTTAGCATCCAGCTAAATACTCTCAGTACACGATTACTAGATGAATAAAGCCATATCACACTGAACTTGAGATACTGTCACTTGTATACTGGTCACTTGTATTTCTGACATAGAGTGGTTCTGTGGCTGGCTATGAAGATATCCCTAAACCAAATGCCTTTTTGCATTCTGTGCCAATGAACGTGCCTACGCCAGCTTGATTAGATGTACCACAACAGAAAACAAAGCATAATGGAGAAACAGTGCATATTATCATGTGCTTTTTACTTAAGGAAGTAAAATATCCAGATACGACCTGAACACAGCACATTACAATCCAGCACTAATTATGGAGTTATGGAATAACTAACCGTACCTGAAACCCCATCTTGTTACCCCACTCTCCCTAATGGAATATCATTGGTTGGTGTTTCTTTAACAACAGTACTGACTATTTCCACAATATGGTCAGAAGCATGTATTGTCCCATAATTACCATAATAAAATAATGTGACATCTTGACGAAGAAGAAGACATAAAATAATAAAACTATCAATTAATGCTCTATTGAATACAGCAGTAGGGGAAAACCCAGCATTCAGCGTTATGTTGTGCAAACTGATATTATATTGCTGGTCAGACTGGTTAGACATGTGACTACTACAAGAGCAAAAGATTAGTGGTGAAGAAGAAGACCGAAACTTGGCCTATGACTGCAGAAAAAAGGGCCGCAGTGAAATGGGCAGCGAGGCTAGCAAGTGAAGCAATGCAGGCAGGCTCAGCAGTGGAGCACATCCAGAGGATGGCAGCCGACAAGGACCTGACGGCAGAGCAGCGTGGTGACTTGGCACTAGCAGCATGGATTGGCGAGGCCAAGCTGAAGCTGCGAAGCACACATGCAGCATCTCGCTGGCTTTAAATGGTGAATGGCAGAGGAAGCACCCATTAGCGCAATGATTGCCACCATGAGCCATAATGAGACATGCCGCTATGTGGGGGAAGACGCAGTGCTCAGACTCTTACTGCAAGTCCAGTCCTTTCCCGGAGCTCATCCATGGTTTATCCTCCACCTGCCCACCCATGGTTGCAAGGGCTAGTAACAGGACACTGCAATGACTTTTTGTCATACTTCCGACCCCTATCAAAAAGAAAAAAAATGTTGTTTTTTAAATTTTAAGTAATCAGGAAAGCCCTTAAGTGTGCATCCTTATAGAGCAGCTAAGGTCATGCTTAATTTTTCTTAGCAGTTGCTCTTTTCTTCAGAGTGCGCTTTCAAATCACAGTGTCACAACAATGTAAGAGATGGGAGAAAAAAAAAACACATCCTCTCTTGTCGCTAAAGTGCCGTCCCTGCTCATGTCTGTCACGAGTACCGCTGTAAACACTTTTGCACTGCATCTTTCATCACCAGTAAATACACCACTGAGTCAGAGAGAGAGAGAGAGAGAGAGAGAGGGAGAGACTGAAAAGAAAGTGGAAGGGAACCGTGAACACATTGGCTTGTCATGAGCAGCATTGTCTGCCTCTCGACTGGGTGCCATGCAACTGGCTGCCATCTTAGTTTCTCAGTCCATGAACTATAGACCTTAGAAAAATGTGTACAGCTGTGGCAAGGATGAGGCATATAAGGATCAAAGCCTCCTGTTTATTCAGGAGCCACTGTGTTTTTGAGTGTTTGTTAAGATGGCTTACTCATAATGTTTAGTCATAACAATGAAGCAGATGCACTCAGTTATCCAAGTAGTCCACATAGACTTTGGGCATAGGTAATGATAGACTCATTAGTGAGGGAGAATAAGATAAAAAGTAAGATGGAGAGAAGAAAGGAGAGAGACAGAGTGCAATATTGAGATTTGGGACAGGTAGAAAGGGAATGGAAGGCCAGGAAGAGAGAAGGCAGCAGAGAGCAGAAAATAAAGTGAAATGCAAAATCAAAGCAGGTGATAGTTTGATAAAGTAATTGCGGCTCCAGGAACAAGCTGCAGACCCCAATGTCAGCCCTTACTGATTCTGCCAAGCTCCCGTGGACACGCAAGCATCAGATTTACAAATTGAAAATCATTAATAATTCTAACCAGGACGTGATAAATCTGAAATCACTCTCGATGAACCTGGACACACTTCCATAAATCAAAAAGATTACTTGGGAATTTTTAAAAATCTGACGTCAAAGTGTCAGACTTACTAATGGTTTTTGTAGATCCTCACAGTGATATGCCATTAATCTGAGATACATTTGAAATATGTCAGCAGGGCAATATGTGCTTTAATATCAGCACTGGACTGCTTTATGCTCAAATCATGGGGTAAGAGAGGGAGAGAGAGGCAGGAAGAGTGGAAAGTGGAAGGCTAGTAAGAGAGATGGAAGATAGAGGGTGTTGCTGCTGTGTCATACACACTAATGAGAGCAGTTTGTGGGCACAGTTCTCTTATTATGCTGGCATCAACTTTCAGGATTATTTCTTCAGAGACGAAGAGTTTAAAGGTAAGAGCAGGTTTATCTGAAATGTTCATTTACATTTATAATTTCTGTTTCGTTTCTAATTCATCAGCTAACATTTTCTGTTTTATGCAGACTATGTTACAAACTGCAAGGTACAAACTAACTAAACCAACTAAATACATAAAACAAATTATTTTGGTGCCTTGGCAGTTATTTGTGGGTGCCATCCTTAAAATAAAATTCTCCTGAATTACAGCAGTAAAAATAATTCTAGACTGAACGTCAAAAACATGCTATTACAAGCTATGCTACCTGTTTCAGGTCAACAGAACACCTGTTTAGCTGCTAGCTAGACAACTAAACTGTGAAGCCTAAAATTAAGAAAATCTGGGAGGACAGTTGAAAAGGCCAAAAAGCTCTTCTATAAGTGTGACAGAGAAAGCCACAAGATTTCTACCTTCTTCACTCACATTCTTGCCTGTCAGACAGTTAAGTCATGATTCATGAGTTCACAAATGCACCAAATTTAACCCATGCACACTATGTACAAACTTGTTGGCTAACAAGATAAGTCAGCTTTTGAAGCTAGCATCTTCTCACACAATAGAATTTTTAACACAAGCTGTCCTAACTAACTTTTAGTAGTCCAAGCACATTGCAATTGTATATATATATATATATATATATATATATATATATATATATATATATATATATATATATATATATATATATAAATTAACATTCATTGTAGATAATGTATGTCAGTTGAAAACACTTGGAACACAGAGGGCATGGATAGTATCTATTAATAAGGATAAAGAGACTGGACTAAAGAGGGACTATAAAGCAATGCTTTACATTATTTTTATTACATCTGGTATTTACAAGAAATTTACAAGTGCACAATACCATACTAAAAATCAGTGTTGTGGGCAGGAAACAGTCATTCATTCATCTAATCCAGGGGTTCCCAACCTTTTGCAACCCAAGGCCCACTTAACCCAACCCAAGGCCCACTTAACCCACCCCAAAACTTACCACGGCCCCCCAGAATATTTTATATTGCCGTTTAAAACCAAATACAGTGCAGCCATCCATACGCCCCGTGAAACTGACTGCATAATCACACAACAAAAGAAACCATTTACAGCACTTTTTGTCACTCACCTAATGGCTGATGTTGTCTGCCAGCTAACAAGTGGTGGATGCCAGGTTAAAGTGCAGAAAGTTTCCTGCTTTGGTATTCTTTAAGTTTGTTCTCAAAAAATTCCACAGGTTTAGATTCATACTCGCTGTGTTCAGTCTCCAAATGTCGACGTAACTTGGTTGGCTTCAACGCTTCATTTGCCAAGACCTCCGAGCACACAGCGCAGAGTGGCAGCGGCTCGTTTTCTGTTCCTGTGCACGTAAAGCCTAGTGCTAGGTACTCACTATTGCTGTATTTTCTTCTTTTCGATTTATGCTTGCTTTTCTCGGTTCTCTCAGTAAGAGATACAGTGGCTGCTTCACTTGTAGATGGTCCAGCTTCAGGGTCTTTTGTTGTCAAAGACCCTGTTTTTAACTATTTATCCGTGATGTGTACACAAGACAACATCTTCACTCAGATTGAAGTAGCTAACTAACTGGCTAGTTAATCCACTAGCTAGCGCTGCGTGACTGTACTACGCCAAACCAATCAAAGAACTCAAACTAAACACGTTTTGTTTTGCAAATAAACGAACTAAATATGCTGAACTATCTATTTATTGGAAAAAAAAATACTTAGCAAAGTAAGTATTAGCAGATTTTTGTCCTACGGCTGGAGTCTTTCCCAGTACTCACTGCGCAGAAGCAAACACCCTGGACAGATATGTGTTTGCATTACCCATGTTTTAACTACATGACCTATATATATTTCTTGTTCAGGCATGAATACCAATGCCATACATTGCCCACAATGATTCATATGATTCAGTCTAAATATGGCACAGTTTAGGAGGGCTTTATTATTGTGATGCATGGGAAGGAGAGCACACCACACTAGCCAATCAGTAAAGCTAGTCAGTGGACCAATTTAATGAAGAAAAAACACCAAATTGTCAATGCTAAACAAAGGCAGAACTAAAGGATGCTTCTCCCTATCTTATCTTATCTTATCTTATCTTATCTTATCTTATGTAGCATAAAGCAAAGTTAAACATTTTTGTGTATTTTCATACATAACTTGTACCAAAATATACATTGAAAAACTACAACTGTGAGAATAAAGAGTACCACTATTGTACAAATAGGATTAATGTGTTAAAACAAATAATTAAGTAAAATAAACACAGACCACCTAACCCAACAATACTGTCCACCCTAATGGCCAACCCCGTCACCAACTCACCCAGCTGGGCCTAGCCCAACCCGCTAATAAATAGTTTGTTATTGTTACATTGTCAGTAATGCTGTATGATTGGATGGTTACCTTACTGTTTACTTTCTGTTGTATGGGCTGAGGTTTAAAAAAGTTAAATTTCCACTGCCAGCGTAACACTAATTTGCATTAGACCACTTGAGGGAATTTCTTATGTAATAATAGAATCAAGCTATAACTGAATATACATTTTTATCATGCGCTACAATAAATGTTAAAAATGAAAGCATGCAACATTCAAGTGGCATATTTCACTTTGTGTTGGATTTTTACAGTCTCTTTGGAATCCGGTTAAATACAGTACTACTATTTGTAGAGTAATGTCAAGGTCTTGTCATGTAGCACCAAAGAATTTGAACAAGAATTTGATGTTGATAATCATTTTGAGAGTTACTGCAAGGAAACCTAAACTGGTTCTAAATCAGTGATTGTGTTGTTGTTTTGTTTCATTTTTGTTTGTTTGTTTGTTTCATACATAAAAAAATGTTCTGTTCAAAGTGTAAAGAAATAAAATGTTTGCGTATAATGCTGAGTACATGTGTAAGTGATGGTGCTTAAATTAAAAAATAATTTTTCTTTCATTTTTTCATAATGTAGATATCCGAGAAGAACAGCTGGCCAACTTATGTTTTGCCTTTCAACAATACATTTAAAAATGTTGGCTTACATGTTTTAACAGATTGTCATTGAGGTCACAAGACCCTAGACTTCCTTCTATGAAGGCCCAGATCTCCATCTTTCAAAGCTCAAAGAGAAGTGAGAGAACAAATAAGCTCAGAGATTCGATGCAAAGTCAAAAAATTTGTGTGAGTATTCATATATCTCTTTCTTTTTGTCAAAATTTCTTTATTTAACTAGTCGATGAAGCCAATATTGCTCTGTGATTAAGATTTACCCAAACCTTATCACAAAACTGTCATAAAACCTAAAACACAATGTCACAGACATCAGACTACGTTTTCATAACCGTCTCATGTAATAACTTTGTATGAGGGAGTTTTGGGAGGCATTAACCTCTTCAGATGTCTGGTTCATGTGTGTTTCATACCAAACCCCTCTGAATGACTTGGTTTAAATCTTAAACTTTTAATTAAGTCGAATTTTTGAAAATTGCTGAACTTTCTGAAGAAAATTGCTTTCTCTTGACATTGTCAGCGTAGGCCTGGTCACTGAGGAACAGTGATAATTGAAGACTTGACATCCAGCATTGATATTTCTGCTGAAATTGCCTCAAGAAATACATCAGTAATGTCAAATGCCATGTCTGCAGTTGATCTGTGTTTCTTAGCTTCACCAAAGTTCTATTTCTGAATATCACTAATGCAGCCTCTATTACTTTATGCCTTTGTTTATGTGTATTACAGTGATTGACTGGCATAACTGCATTTTAATAAATCTGCTGATAATTCACATTTCTTGTTTTTATTCTGTAGTGCAACATACGTATAACAACGTAGAATGTGTCATTTGAATTAGCCTGACAGTAACTGAATTAAATTTCTTTTGACAAGAGATTTAAATGAATGAATAAATGAATAAAGATATAACTTATACTATGAATATGACTTGGTAGGTGTATTATAAGCATATTATACCTTATTTAGCTTATAAGCTTATTTACCATAAGTGTTTGGCTAAACATTCTGAGCCTACACAACTTGGTATACTGAGCATGAGATTGATGAGCACAGTGTTAGTACTATAACAGTAATTTAATGTGTTTTAGTCTTTCATTGCTTGCCCAAGACAAATATTCTTGCATTGATTGGAGGAGTGGCAATAATAACACGTGATTAGTGTAAAAGAGAGTGTAGAGTGTAAAAGTATGTATTAATAGTGATTTACTACAAATTAGTGGTTCTAAAATAACATAACTTAAATGCATATCTATTTCAATAAAATGTATGTATACTTTTTTCACAAAGGTTGCATAATAAGCATAATAAGAAAAGGATTGTGGGGAAAATCATATTATCCATCCTAGATTACAGCAGTGTAATCTACAGACATGTGTCCATGTGTAGCCTTAAACTATTAGATTTAATCCATCCCTCAGCCAACAAAAAGTTTAAAATGTTGGTTGGTTCCCATGCGGCAGGACACTTATTGGTTTGTTTTTATTTATAGGGCACTCCTCAGCCATATGCCGTCTTATATCAAGTCTGTGCTCTCTGTACATAATGGTATTTATCAGACCTGCCCTAGTGACTGGATCACCTGTCAGGTTCCTAGAGTTCCTAGAGAAAATTTGCTTTTAGCTAAAGTGCACCAGTGAACTAGGCTACATCACAGGACACTCTAAAGCTCTGCTCTCTGCTCTTACTCTTCTAATTTCTGGCAGCCTTCACTCTGCCTGCATTTGTTTTATTTGAAATTAGTACTTTTACTAGTCCATTTTGACTTACTATTTAATTTATTAGAAAAATGCTTATTACTTATTTAAACTTATTTTTAAGTTGTATTATATGATATTGTGTTTATTAGCCTTTTTGTTGATTATATCTGTAAGCCCCACTTCTCAGCGCCCCACAGGGCGCGTTCACCCATTCGCACTTTCACACACTATCACCTACACCTGCCGGTGATTAGTGACAACTACATAACCCAGCCACACGCTAGCCTCAGCGTGTGGCGTTGCTTTCAGTTATACTGTTTTCAGTTACACTGCTTTCGGCAGCCTGAAACTGTGAGGATCAGATCCTACCTGTCCATGGTCTCTAGGCTGGTGTACTCTCAAGGTCTTTTCCCAGGTTCAACAAGCTTGGCATTTCCACAACGGGGTCCCGTCTACCTCCCTGTTACCCAAGAGAACCCACAGACTCCACCACCAGCCTCATCACCCACCTGAGCCCCATTACGGCGGTCCGACGAGGAGTGAGGTCGATGCCACCAGGGATCCACGAACTCAGCCCTCCTGCACCGGTTTCAGTGGACTCTCTCGCCTTTGCAAACTCTCTTGTGTTGTTTTTTCACTGCTCGAAAGCATTACAAGCCTTGCGAATGGATCGTCTGACTCCTATTGACTCTGAATCCTTATAATATCTTTTTGGTTCGGATATTTCTTTTAGTTCATTAAATGTCATTGTAACATTTTCAGTCCATGTTTAAGTATGTTTAAATAAGGGCCACAATAAATATACTCTTAATAATAAATAATTGATTTATTGGTTGATTTACTGATTGGTAAGTGGGTACATAAACAATTCTTCAAACTGCAGATGGTAAGGGGCAAAAATACGTCTGACATCACACATTGCTCTTTCAAAACTAACATACATATTGAGTAATATAACAAATATAAAATATAAAACCTACTTTTGCAATCTTTACAAAATATTGTCGTTGTCCAATGAAAAACAAGTATCTCCAAATGAATCTCAAACTTTACAGTGGAGGACAAAAATAGAAATTAACAAAAATGGCGACACATGTTTTTCATTGGACAGCGAGGATATATACAATAATGCCCCCCCAAATCTTACTCAAATTTACATTATAAAAAATAGCCTCACTGTACTGAAGTATGTAAATGATAAGGAACCCAATTCTGTAACAAATGTAGCCTGAAATTTACATGCTCACATTATGTGACATCTTGTAGTTAGCTGTAGGGTATGAATGTTTTAGTTTAGTTTAGTTTAGTTTAAGCATAATAGCCTACTTTTGGATGCTCATCTTTAAGGAACACTTCTGTGAAATAATGACATGATTTCTTTTACTTGCTACAAATGCAGGTGATCAAAGAAAAAAAACCTTTTTCTTCATCATTATTGTGCTTATTGCTATGTTATATGTAGCTAAAGTTGCAATTTTAATCTGCAGCTTCTTATTTGGATTTTTCGCTATAGCTTAAGTGACAGAGCAGTTCTGTATTGTAACATGCATATATTAGAGAAAATGTTTTGGTTAGCAACTTTAGCCTTGAAACTCGAAAACTAAAAAAGGAATTTTTAACACATGTCTTTGCTGATTGATGTGGAAAATAATGTATAACCCTAAATCAGTTGGGACAGCTTGTTAAATTAATGTGAAGTTGATTTGATTTGTAATTTGTGAATTATGGATTACATTGATAACATAACATATTTTTAAAAAGTTAAAATATTTATGCATTTACCGTTTTTTAATATCATCAATACTTTTCACAACACTTTGAGGACATTTATGAAATAAAGACATCAAGTGATGTCTGTCCTATTTTGTTCTGCAAACAAGTGCTATGCTAGGATCAAACAACACAACATTTTTCACAAGCGTCACTGTGTCAGACTATTCTGCTATAAAGATGTGTCGTGTCTCAGTCAACACAAAACTTTTGATGTCAAGCAATCATCATTTATGTCATTGCGCAAGTAAGGTCAACGTGGAGGAGGGTCAAGAAACTGGCTACACAAGCACTTTGTGTGATGCTGACAGTTTTGTTTTCTGAAAGAAAAATAAAAGAACAAAAAAACTATTGTGAACCGTTTATGGGTGTCATAACCAGGACAAAAATGGGTCGCCTGTCCTTCACAGAGAACGAATGCGTTAACATATCAAGGTTAGTTTCATTTTCAGTTTAGTATTTTAGTAAAGCTCTTGTAGTCCTGCTTATTGTTGAAGTGCTGTTAAAATCTGAGTAGATGTTATTGTGATATAAGAGGGCCTGGTTTTTGGAATTGTCACTGGTAACAATAAGGAAGTTCTTTTTCATTATTGGTCTTTGTGACTATATCGCTTATAGATGAAGGAGCGTTCATGAAACGGTGTCTATGGGATCAGAGACCACAGTAATTCAGCTGAAGGTATAAATCAACACAGGAAACACAGAACACCTTGAAATAGGAGGAGCCACAGACAAAACACATGGCTAAGACAGGGAATGTAAACGATGACAGACAGGATAACAGGGCAGGGCGTGACAACATAGTTCTTGGCTAACTGGCGAGCCACACCCCATCTTTGCTCCTAAAGGACCAGGCCTTTTCTGGATGCTGCCTTTGTACCAATTAGTGATAATTCACCTGTTAGCATTAATTTATTATTTAACTAGGCCTTTTTTATTTATTATTTAATTGCCCCTTCCCCACTTTTTTGCAATGTGTTGCAGACCTGAATGGCAGGGATGAATGTATAGTCACTAACGAAATAAAGTTGACCAGACAAAACACAAAACATCTTGTGTTCATACTGTCAGCAATGGAACACAAATCAAAGTAAATTTCTATTAAAAATAGCTTATATAAAAAATTCCCCACTTTGCTGTTAAAGCTCATCTTTTCGGCACATTCTCTGACTCGTTGTAGACAGAGCCCAGTTCATCCTTTGTAAGTGCCACATGACACTGATGTGAACCTCTCCCTTCTTCTTGCCCTTTCTCCCTCTTCTTTTCACTCTCCATCAAGAAATATGGTCCTTCACTGGGTCTACATGATTTATGGCAGCCCACTCTGAACATAAATATCTTACTAATACTGTCTCTTTACTTATTCACATTGAGGTAGGCTCAGGCTCTGCCACAGGCCTAATTCCAGCCTGCAACATATCTGGATACATTTCCACTAACACCTTGAGTGGGTTTATTGACTTTAGACTTCCCAGCATAACTTAGACACTAGCTTTTTATTCCCTCCAGTAAAAAACATATTTAAAGGTGTTCCTATTACTTTAATGAAATCAAACATTTCTGAAAAGCAGTGTAGATGATGAATATTGCAATGCAAAAGAATCTGTAATATCTTAGTACAGTAAAACTATTTTATCTTAAGGCATTTTATTTACGTGATGATATAAATGCAGCAATATATAGAGCCGTGGTTTTTAATCCGGGTGTACAGTACTGCTGCTCTATACAGCTTAGTGTTTACCAGAGGTGGGAGTAAGTCACACATGTGCAAGTCATAAGCAAGTCTCAAATCTTAAACTTCAAGTCTCAAGCAAGTCCAAGTCACTGTGCAAAAATTCAAGCAAGTCAAGTCCCTACTGTAAGTCCAGCAAGTCTCAAGTCAACTTATTCAAATTATTGTGCCCTAATTCCAGTTTCCACGTTTAAATCACATAAAAGACAAAAGACAGAAGAGGTCATAAAGAGCTGAATTTTATTTTTAATGTTGAGAAATGTAATGTGAAAGAACTAGGGCACCCACTGAAAACCTTAAATATATTTATGACATATGATATTTTATGGTATTTAATTATCATTTAAACAATATAGAGGGATGGAGTCAACTGAACACATACACAACTATATGTCTTTTGAAATCATGTGTTCATTTTCTTGTGATGAAAACGTTAGAACACCCTGTATTTATTACAACAAATTTATTACAATTTATTACAACAAGTCCTAAAGGTATAATCAGAAGGCGATTACAATATCTTTAGAGCTCGTTTTGGAGGGGTCTGTCTTATACATTTAGTTTGGTTTGCTCTGGATTGTTGAGGTAAGTGGTATTACCATGACCGGATGCAAAGAGTTCTCTGAGGCCTTCAGATAGAAGGTTGATGGTACATGCTCTTACTTTAATATCAATTTTAGTATGAGCTACCTAATAACATGACATTTTGGGATGTCATCCCTGACTTCTCAGACTCATCTGCATTTACAACCTAATTTCTAAAGGCCTTAAAGATTCGTTTGGATCTGGTGATCATGGTGATCCCACTCACCTCAGGGGTGCGTCCGAAATTGCCTACTTGCCTACTACTCAGTAGGGGAAATCAGTAGGCAGCTAGTATGTCAGAACACTCAGTAGTCATCGAGCAGTAGACAAACGTTACCCGGATGAGCTAATGAATTGGGAGCCATTTTTACGTATGCGACTGCAGCACACTGTGCTGTCCCATAATTCAACTGGAGCCACAGATGAGTTCAAAGCAAAAAAAAAACGCTGGAAAGTGGTATGTCGGCTGTTTGTATGTAGCTACTGCTGGTGAACCGCTGCTACAGAAGAAAACGCTACTTCTGAGGTAAAAAAAAAAAAAATCAAGTTCCTCCTGGTTCATCTTCTCTGAGCTACAGTTCGACACTGTCTGAGTACATATTCAAACAAAAACGCAGGTGCATGTCACAAAAAGTACCTGAAATGATTTCAGTAAGTGGGGCTTTTAATGAATAGCGAGACTTTTACAGTGGTGGTCTGACATCACGGACATTGATAAGATTGCGTACTGAAGCTGCCTACCACTTGCGCAGTACATACTGACTCCAATCTAGTACCCACTGACTTAGTAGGCAGACGCACCCCAGCTCAGTAAAGCCGTTTCAGGGTTCCCTGTCCTTTGTTATCCATACCTGCCAAATTACAGGGACTTAGATTAACGCAGTACAGAGATTGTTGGGGTCTCTGATGGGTTTTTAAAAATATTAATATGTCATTTTATTAGGAGGTCCACATATTTATACTCAAACACACTGGTTAAATGGCTGCAGCACTGTACACTTACACATACTACTGCATTACCTGCTGCTCTTCATTCAGTAGAAGTGCTATCTAAAAGTCAAGCTGAGTCTTTTATCAATGTTAATCAAGCAAGTCACAAGTCTTTATAATTGTGACTCGAGTCCCCCACCTCTGCTGCTTACCCTGGTCTAACTTGGATTTTTGTCTATGCAATTCTGAATTCTGTGACACATTAATGCCCAATATCTGCCATATAGACTAATTTTGCTAAATGTAATCAAAAATGGTCAATGTAACCTTTATTGCAAATGATGCCTTTTTAACCTCTTAACGCGCCCTCAAAAATCAAAAATAAATATATTTAAGGATATATCTGAAGATCTACAGTACCACTAAAGACAATCAAGGTACCATATGAAAGCTTAGAATCTCTACTTTTACTTTTACCATTTTTTCTTTATTGTCATTCAGAAAATAAATATTTTGGTCAAAAACTAGCGTTAGTATGACAAAATATTAGGTAAACTACGAACATTTTTATTTTTCGTAAAGCCATCTTTTGGCCAATCTGGACATATTACACATCAAACGAACAGGGAGACCCTCAGGATTGCGATGGTGTAAGCTATTATACTCTGAAATGTAGCAGTATTTAAATAAAAAATAATGAATAGCTTTTCCGAACAGTAACACGCCCCCTAGCGCCGCCACTACTTCTGCGTTTCTCCGACGCGTAAAGGCTCTCAGCCGCCACAGGGACACACCACCGAACTAGAAATGAAACCGCCACATACCTCAGGTTGTCAGCTTCAAAACAAGACCAAACTTGTGTTTTTCCATCAATCCGATCGTTAATAATCCGCCATTTTGTGGAAGGAATACTCCGGAGATTCGACAGGTCAGAATAAAAGCCTTCGAATTAAAAAAATTATTAAAATATCTTACAGTTCGAAATCCGCATTTTCGCTCCCCCTTATAGTCCCGCCCTTCCTCTTTCCAAAAACGTGTCAACCAAGTCTGTGGACCAATCAGGCGCGGAGATATCTGGACGCGTAACCGAGAAGGTGGGTGGGTTAGAAAAACGGGTGGGTTTTTGAGACTCAGCGCGCATTCAGTGCGCAGAGCGCAGAAAGGAAACGCGCCACGCAGGACGCACACAGGCACAAAACAACGATCTAAACATTAACTATGAACCCTAAACAAAGTCCCAAACCAAAGAAAACGATATTTTATGATGTTTAAGAGTGATTAGTAAAGCTCAAAAGGAAGAGTAGCGGCGGCGATCTACTGAAATCGGGCAGCAGAGGGAGTTTTACACCAGATAAACAGCTCCAAACGATACCAAAATAAAAGTACAACATGAGGATATAAACTGACTTTTTTTCCAAGAAGATAATGTAGTTATGGACTTATAATAAACATGTGAAATATGGTAAAAATGGCCTAAAAATCATACATGACATTATTTTGTCAAGGAAAGTGAATAAACACATTTTTAGATGTGGGAGTTATAAGAATATAACATATACACATATATACATATTTTTTTGCAGTAAAATCAGCTGTTTTCATTTTGGGGAGGTTGGGGGACCTTGGACACCCCAATAGACCAGTGGGGGGGACCCCCTGTTCACTCTCTACTCCAGCTTGAATAACTTCAAATCAGTAAAAGAAATCAACTCCAATTTTTTTCTGGTGACTGTAGACACATGCAGAAACACTTTTCTAAAGGAAAAAGTCTGGGGACACATAAACTCTATTTTTGGTAGGCACTAAAATTTAGCTTTTAAAATAAAAATTAGAAAAGCGCCTGTTTTTTTTGTTGTTTTCAGCATATTTGGAGCATTGCAGATTAATTTCAATGCCTATTAGTGTTTCTAGTACAAATTTGAAGGCTTTTCAGGAACATTACATCATGAAAATTACACTAATTTATGCAGTGTTTCAGTGAAAAGCTTCAAGATTTGGGTATGTATTTTCAGGCGGAAATTGGTAAAAAGGGGGGGGGCGGTTAAGAGGTTAAATAAGTATTTATGTCAGTTGTTCTGTAGCCTTATGAACTGTAACCTATAGTAAAGTGATACCAATATTTTTTAGGTTATATTAAAGTCATTAGCCGCAAGAGGTCTTTCACCCTTGACAGGTAAAAAATCACTGAAAGTCATAGGGATCTAACAATCCACTGACTGCATAAATGCATCAATCAAATAGCAAACAATCACACATGCATGAGATGGATGCGAGAAGCCCATACTGTGCTGGTTGGTGAAAGGTGCAAACAGAAAATCACAACGTATGTTAAATGTGATCTTGATGTTAAGAAGAGTGATTTTAACTGAACTGAAAGATATTCTGCTATAGAGGCAGTGGATTTATATCTAACTACCACAAAACACAAAACAAACCTATAAAGGTTTAAAACATACAACTAGCGACTGGATCAACCTTGGTAGAAAAGTGTTCCACAATGGCTGTCATTTAATGTTCTTTTAGTGTCCTGTGGATTAACCAGCAACAAATAATCAACTCCATGGCACCTCTTGATGTTAATGTTACAGCTGTTTACTTAGCGTAATGTCAGGGTTGATCACCAGTGCACACCTAAAGATCAACTGTACAAAATACAATATTCACTCTTACTGACCTCACAAAGGGAAAGGCAGATTTTATTTACTAGTTTTCCTGTTCCACCTTACATAGTGGTACGTTCTTTTATTTAAAGTGGAACAGGAAAACTGGTGAGTAGCCTGACTCCACCCTGATGTGGCTAGCAGAATTGAGCATTGTATTTTACTTAGTTTGCTCTGAGTGTTGTGCACAGGTGATTGATTCAAAACTTCAGCTGTGAGAGATTCAAACAGGAAGCTGCGTACAGCCTTGCCCTTTTGCCTTTGATGCCGATTAATGGTCAATTTCCTGCATTTTTCTCCCTCATAAACAAATTTTGGTACTTGACAAAAACTCCTTATGGCTTCTCAGCTTGTGATAGCGCTCCCTATGTAGAAAATCACTTCCTGCCCTTCATCCGTAGTTCATGCCCTAGCAATGCTATGATGTTATGTCAACTGCAAACCACCTATTGTGTGGGATTTCATCATGTTGTAGTTTTGGGTGTTGGGGGCGTTTCTTCAAAGTATTCAGACAAGTAGTACATGTGGTCCATACCTGTGCTTTACTGAATAACTCAGAGACATCATACATAAACAAAGGGAAACTGGTACCCAGGTTCAGGCTGCTTCACTGTGCTTCACCGCTAGTTTTGGACTCTCACAATTTGAACTAATTAAGCTAATGCTTAAGTAATGCTATTGAACTAATGCTCACCTCAATATCATTTTATATTGACTTCAGACCATAATATGTAACCAAATTGCAACACATTGTGGTAAATTTTAAGGTATCAAAATTCATCACATTGTTGGCTAAAAGAATCAATGTAGGAGGACTGCATTCAAGGAGGACTTGTGATTTACACCCCTAGTAATTTATAGCTTGAAGTGGCGTATGGCTTTTATAAAACAGTGACAAAATGCAATATAGTAAAATAATATAATATTAAATATTAAATAATAAATTATTTTAAAGACAACAAAAAACAGTGTGATTTATTGACATCACTGCATGTCAAATCAATGTATATTTATATATATATATATATATATATATATATATATATATATATATATATATATATATATAGGTAAATATGCATCCCTTGTGTCATGTCAAAAATTAACAATCTATCAGTTTTTAGCACCAAACACACACAAACACCACCACCAGCCTCATCTGTCAATAACATACATGTTTTCATCGGATGACATCACTATATTTTCTCTAGAGCTAGGGAAGATGATGATAAACATTTTCTCGTTACAGTGAGTGGTCTTACTCTTTGTTAATTCTAGGTTAATGAAAGACTCTCAGCCCTTTTCATATCCTCCATGCAATCAACTATTCATGAGACTAATTTGTAATCCTTAATCTACATGGCAATTCATTTCACATGACCTGTCAAGGTGATATTTACATGTAAATATAGAACTGATGTGTTTTTCCCTAATGGCATACAGGCGTGATGAATTGCAAAGACCATTAAAACCAAAATCATAAGATATAATTTAGAACTATGCCATGCAGCAAAGATATAATAACAATACTTAACATAATGTTAAAGTATTTGCACATACATGTTAAAGTAAATTTGTGCTAAGTTGTGAATTTTGAGGGTATAACACTCAACAAAACTGTGACTGCAGGTATTGGTATGTCTCTCTCTTTCTGTCTCAGCCTGGGGACATGAGGCCATTAACCTCCTGCAGCCAGCGCCTTCTCTCCTTAATGAGGGGCTGCAAGTACGACCTGCTCTGTCGTTCATATTTCTCATCTCTTCAGCAAACCAATCCATGGTGATCTGTCGCTCTGGAGAAGGGGGATGGGATAACCGGTAAAATTGTGACCATAAATACAGCTTAGCTAAAGTTGTGAATGAACCAAATGCTTCTAAAATGTGCCAAAATAGGTTCTTTGAAGCAATGCTATAGAAAATTGGTCTTCAATCTCATCCACAAAAGACTGGACTGTAGGATTTAATTTCAAACAAACAGGGACACCCTGATTCCACTTAATCAATTGGTCAGTCTTTGAACAACTGATCGGATGTGCTTCTTCTTTGTTGGAATAAAAACCTGCAGCCACATTCACCTTTGTGGATAAAATGAAAACCCCTCTGCCATAGAACCACGTTTGTACCTTTTAATGGATTGTTTATAATTGAGACATGTAAGTATGAAGAAATTTATTTAAAGGTTCTACTTTAACTAAAGGTTTAAAAGTTAAAAAGTACTTCCAGGGGAAGGACCATAAGGAACTATTGATTGTAATAGTGTATGTAGGCCATGTGAATTCCTCTGGACATGCAGAGGAAAGAATCTGACATTTTCATTAGGAGATTGGATGCAGGTCTTGAAATACCCCCTTTATTTTATGTTTATTAGTATGGATAGCAGAGTGAAATTAATTCCTCTGTGGTTAATCATACTTTCCTTATTTGTCTCAGGATCTCTCACTGGACAGTCCTGATAAAGTCTGACAGTGAGAGCAAGGACTGACCCATCAAGCTTCCCCTCTGCCCCCTCCTGAATATCCTACTCTGCTCTCCTCTCCTGCCTACTCCTCTCCTCCTCTCCTTTCCAGGCCCGGCAGACTTCCTGACAAAGAAGCAAATCTAAGATGGCTGATGATGAAGTATTGTGGTTTGAGAAGGTGGACGGAAAGTGCCAGGACTTCATTTGTGTCAGGAGCGCGGCGATGGTAATGAATTTCTGCTGTGAGGACCCACAGTGAGGCCGAGACTCGATG
Source organism: Megaleporinus macrocephalus (assembly GCA_021613375.1). Lineage (NCBI taxonomy): Eukaryota > Metazoa > Chordata > Actinopteri > Characiformes > Anostomidae > Megaleporinus > Megaleporinus macrocephalus. Next base: position 20,858,127 of record CM038710.1, read on the forward strand.
CCAGCGTGCAATCGGTGCCACACAATATCCATCCCACCATCAGATTTTTATCTCCGCTGTCCTGTCACCTCTTATTGCATCATCGCCATAATGCAGGCCACTCATGTCAGTACATAGGAAGGGATCTTTTTTTTGTCCTGACCAATGATATCCCACCATGCAACATCAACCCTGAACTTGCACTTCAGATTACAGAGCAGAAATTCAGGCACTCCTGATCTAAATACTCTCAAAAAGGTCTATTAGGGCGACTGGTCTGGCCCATCCACTCGTCTTGTAAAGCCCCTCTGATTTATAATGTCGATGGGCCATATCCAGTTACGTAGGTGGAATCAGAGGAGCGGAGGAAACTTAATTGCTCCCAGCGAGTGCAGTCGGAGGACTTGATTAGAGGCCCCGCACCACTTCTCATGTTCTTCATTTGTGTGGCGACGACCTTCCGCAGCAAAGAGATCAGGCAGGGGTCGCTTTAAGAACTCCTCCACTGGGAACAGACCCCTTCTACTCTGCAAACTTGCAGAGTGCCTCTGACTCTTTTAACTGTTGAGGTACTGAAGTAAGCTTTGATGGCAGGCACGGGTACTCGATTGATGACTTCATCAAAATTTATTTGTTTCAGTAAGCACTATAAGCAATTGTTTATGGCCTTGTGAACTAACCAGTCAAATGTTTGTACATCCCTTGTTTTTACATGATTCAGTTAAATAAGTGAAGTTACATTACATTCCTGTCATTTGGCAGATGCTAATTCTGACTTACAGCTTACATTTCCACAGGGTGGTGTTACGAGTCTTACCTAAGGACTCTTATGGATATACTGTAGGATGGTTGCCCAGGGAAATCAAATCCCAGTCTACAGCATGGAAGGTAGCAGTGTAACCTGTTGGGCATGCACTCAGCCACTAGAGAATATAGTAAAAAATGACACTCATCTGATCATATATTTGACAGATGCTTTTGTTCAGAGGGATTTACAGTTTACATTTACACACCTCTGCAAACTACACTATACTATACCAACTATCATTATTGAGGTGGGTGGTCATGGTTTTTTTTTCTTTTTCTGAACATATGAGTATATGTTCAGAAGCAATCCTGACTTTAGGCTATTTTGTTGCATTCTTACTTGTATTCTGCTTTTTTACTTGTGTTTTTGTGTGAATGACTTAAATAACTATAGAATTCTTGACTTATTATGAAGTATTGAAGTTGTCTGTATCACATTCCATTAAATGGTTTGACCTTGTAAGGAATAAAGAAACTTGACACAACCTGAACACAGTACCACAGAAAGTATGCTACAAGTCAAGTGGTTGCGGTGCAGTGATATTTTAGGAGACTTGCAGCAGTACAAGCCTCAAATTAAGAAGCAACCTTTATTTGGTCACAGTCAGAACCTCATGTATTTTTCATTAAGTTTAGTTTACGTTTAGTCTAGACACGTAGAAAGCTATGACTAAAGGATCTGCATATTTATGTTTTGAAAGCGTAAAGCTATTTATGTATTTTTAGTTTATCTGCATCTGATGGGGTACCAAGAATGCATACACAGATAAGACCAGTGACAGTTTGGCTCAATAGACTATTCAGGGTTGGAGAACCTGGAAGGAGACAGGATGGCCTTAAGAATGATAATGCTAATTGCATTAGATCAAGGGTATAAAAAGGGTGGAACTGCAGCCATGCTGAAAAAAATAATGAAAAAAGGGGGAAAAAATATCACAGTAATAGCACTCAACTGAGCCGGCTGCCATTAGCAAGATGAATTAGCCAAGTCCATACAAGCGACAACGACTACAGAGGGAACCTGATCCTGGAGCCTCCAAAACCTGAGCTCCCAGACATCACCAGGAAGCAGACAGAGAGCAGAGCAGCTCCCTCGAGAGTCAGCAATCATGTGTGAACACACAAACACACACACATACACAGCATACCCTCATCACACACAGTATTGCACATATGTATACATGTATACCTTTTACATGATAAAGCACTGTAATAAACAATCAACGCTGTTGTTTCTCAAAAAATAGTGTTTGTGCAATGTTTTATTACGTTTCTTTTAAGAATTACATAGTGGGTAACGACACATAGCTGACCGGGGTTCAGCTCCCTTGCTTGGACAATACACCTCACAGTGCCTTTCCTTGAGCAAGTGTACATTTGCCTACCTCAGTGGGGTTAATTTGAACCCCACTGAGGTAGGCAAATGTACACTTTGTCTCACTTTGTAGCATCTGCCAAATGCCATAATATCTAATTTATCTATTTATACTGGCCAATGCACAATTTTTCAAATAGTGTAAAAAAGAACTACAATGTGTTGATATGGGGATGGCGGGGTGGTGGGGGTGAGTGTGTGTGTGTGTGTGTGTGTGTGTGTGTGTGTGTACACGCCTTGTTCTCTTGTACTGAATATGAAGTGAGAACCACTGGTTTAAGCTCTGTCTGCTGCTGTGCACCACTGCACAGGGGTGGTGACACTGACTACAAATGAGTTTAAATGTTGGATTCAGGGCTGGCAGCCCCCTGGACTCTACTCCATTACACAGGGGAGCAAGGCAGTCACATGCAGACATGTGTATAAGATCACATAGGGAGAGATAGAAAAAGAGAAAGAGAGAGAGAAATAGAGGAACAGAGAGAGATGGATACCAGTGTGAATTGGTTAATCTTTTGCAGGAAACAGAACCAATGAAATGAAAAATTTGTCTCAACAACCTGGCATTGACCACATGACCTCTAAAGCAGGACTATCCAGTTCCAGTCCTGACACGCCAGAAACCATCAGAGTTTACTACCTACTTAAAGGATGTTTAGACAGCCTATGCAAAGTTGTAAACTCACACATTTCCACTCTAAAGGCTGAAGCCATAAATACTGAATTCCAGTTCCATTTTTTGAAATAAGTTTAATATGTTTTTAATAGATTTATTTAAGTTTTACCTAAAGATAATACTTTTCAGGCTAAATAAACACAATAATTTAACATTGTACATGAACTTTAGATAGAACGCTCTATGGACCAGACAAGCAAACTTTTTTACTAAACTATTCCCCATTATCATAGTTCTTACAGCCTATATAAGTATAGCAGATGTGCCCAAGCATATTTTTAATAGAATCAGCTTTTTGACTGAATAAGCAATTATGCTTCATGCAAGACCAGAGAGTACACTAATGCCCATATGCTGGCAGTAATACATTGCATAGATTTATAGTAAATGGCTTGAAACAGTGCAGAAGAACACAGTTTTATTTAAGATCCAGATCAGCAGATACCTAACCAGCTAATTCACTAATATTCAGTATATACTATTGGACTCACTACTAAACAGTAAAGTAGAATATGTCACATGTCATGTGGATGGAATTTTTTTTTTTTTTTTTGAACATTCTGTTTATTGGGAAAACAAGGATTTACAAACAGCCGTCCGATAGATACAAAATTTTTTAGTTATTCCCATCAATTATCATCCCAACCCACCCACAAAACACTCCTACCCACCCAACTTATTCTACCCATTCTCACCCACCTGTCACTTACCGTTGCCATGCTTGACAAGTTATTTTTATTTAAAAAAATTAATAATAATAATAAATAAAAATAATCATAATAATAAAAAAAATTATAATAAAAAGAAAATAAATAATAAAATAAATAAAAAAGAACATAAAAAATATCTTAATTAAGTTGTGATTACTGTGATATAGTGCCAGAATGTCTGACATCAGAGAAGAAGGTAAAGAAGGGGGTCCATATGCAAATATATTGACGAGTATCACCTTTAAGTGTATGTCTAATTTTTTCCAAGTAGAGGAATAGGGCAACGTCTTTAAGCCAACGTTCAAATGAAGGTGGAGTGGCACTTTTCCACTGAATCAAAATAAGACGTCTGGCTAAGAGGGTACAAAAAGCAAGGGCATCAGAACATGCAGCTGAGAAAGTACAGTCTTTGGGTGATAAACCGAATATACCCATCAAGGGACATGGTTCAATCTTAGATTGAAGTATAGAAGAAAAGCAGCTAAATATAGACCGCCAGAAGAATTCTAAAGCGGGGCATGACCAAAACATATGATATAGAGTTGCTGGGGCTTGGGAACATCGATCACACAGATTGTCAAGATTTGGATTAAGCTTAGCAAGTTTAACCTTTGTCCAATATACTCTATGAACCTCTATGAATAAGACTGTGTTTAGCACAAATTGAGGAAGTATGGATACGGCGAATGATCCTGTCCCAATCATTCTCATCAAAATGAATCTGTAGCTCCTGTTCCCACTGTTGTTTAATAATATCACCTGGCGATGGGGCTAAGGAGAATATTAGTTTATACAATTTAGAAATAAAACTTTTGGAATTAATGTCCATTTCCAAAATATCATCAAGAGGTGATTTCAAGGGAGTGCCAGGAAAACCTGTAAAAACATTTCTAACAAAGTTCCGAATTTGTAAGTACCTAAAAAAGTGAGATTTAGGAAGGTGAAATTTGGTACTGAGTTGTAAAAATGTACATAAAGTAAGATTGGGTTAGCAAAGGATCGATTGAAGCTCGATGTTAGTGGAGCACATAATATGGTCATCAAAGAGATAGGTCTAGCAGCATCAATCTCCACTGCTGTCCATGCCTGAACCCAGGCACTTAACCCATAATGGCCTTCGCACCAAAATAAAATATTGCGAATATTTGCTGCCCAGTAATAAAACAGGAAATTTGGAGATGCAAGGCCACCTAACTGCTTAGGATTTTGAATGAATAACTTGCGAATTTTGGCGGGCTTATTATTCCAAAGAAAACTAGTTATGTGTTGGTCAAGGGTTTTAAAAAACGATTTGGGCAAAAACAAGGGAATCGATTGAAAGAGATACAAAAATTTGGGAAGTATATTCATTTTAATAGAATTAACCCGACCAATTAAGGACAGAGGAAGGGAGGACCAGCGGGATAGATCTTCCTTAACCCTAGACAGTAATGATAAAAAATTACATTTAAAGAGTTCTGAGTATTTACGGGTCAGGGTAACACCCAGGTATTTAAAGCTGTGTGAAATAATATGGAAGGACGAGGCAGTTTCAGGTAAATCATTAACTGGGATATTAATGGGGAATAATTCACATTTTGTAGTGTTTAATTTATAACCTGAAAAAGAACTATAGGCTAAAATAGCATTAAGAACCTGGGGCAAAGAAACCTCAGGTTCTGTAAGGAATAAGACCACATCATCCGCATAAAGGGAAATTTTATGTTCAATTCCAGGGTTTGTACGAATAGCAATTGCTAAAGGTTCTATTGCGATAGTGAAGATCAGAGATGAAAGAGGGTCGCCCTGACGTGTACCCCGGCCAAGAGGGAAAAAACTAGAACAAAGCCCATTGGTGCGCACTGAAGCTAAAGGGGATGTGTACAAAAGCTTAATCCAAGATATATATACAGGGCCAAAGCCAAATTTTTTCAATGCATAAAAAATGTAATTCCACTCCACACGGTCAAAAGCTTTTTCAGCATCTAACAAGAGTAAAACTTCGGAGGGCGGAAGTGTAGTCGAAGAGTAGATAATATTCATGACTCTCTTAATATTCGAAAAAGATTGCCTTTGTCTAAGAAAACCTGTCTGATCTGTATGAATTATATCACCTAAAACTGTTTCAAGCCGTTTGGCAAGCACTTTCGACAAAATTTTCACATCAACATTTAGAAGACTAATAGGGCGATATGCCCCACAATCAAGAGGGTCTTTACCTTTCTTTAAAATTAGTGAAATAATAGCTTGTCGCAAGGTAGTAGGAAGAACACCCCGTTCCAATGAATCATTAAACATTTCTAGTAAAGCAGGAACAAGTTCACTCGAAAATTTCTTTAAAAATTCTGTAGGAAAGCCATCCGGACCAGGGGTCTTGCCACTCTGCATAGCTTGAATGGCTAAAACAATTTCCTCCTTAGTTATAGGTGAATCTAATTCAGCTTTAGCCGACGTAGTAATCATTGGAATTGGGAGGCCCTCAAAAAATGTCTCCATTTTTTGTAAGTCGGGAGTAAAATCTGATTCATATAATGAGGAATAAAAGTGTTTAAAACAGTTATTAATATCCAAAGGGTCTGAAGCGAGAGTACCCAACTGTGTACGGATCTGCAAAATAAAATTTTGAGCGGATTGCTGTTTGAGTTGTGAGGCCAAGATCTTACTAGGCTTATCACCATGTTCATAAAAACATTGCCGTGAACGTAAAAGCATCTGTTCTGCTTTATAAGTAGAGAGTAAATTAAACTCTGATTGCAGAACTGTTCTTTTCTCAAGGATATCTGGATCAGAAGAGTGGACACAAAGAGTATCCAATTGCTTAATCTCAGTAGTTAGCTTTAGTAGTGTTTTCTTTACGCTGTCTACTTTGAAAAGATGTATATGAAATGACACAGCCTCGAATCACAGCCTTTAAGGTTTCCCAGACAGTAGACGGAGAGACTTCTGGAGTGTTATTAATGCTAAGAAATACCTGAATATTAGTAGCAAGATGCTGTGTAAAAACACTATCGGAAAGCAGCAGGGAATTGAAACGCCACGACTTTGGAGTAAAAGGCTTGTCTGGAAAGTGAAGTGCCATAGAAATGGTGGCATGATCAGATATTACAATACTGCCATATGAACAGGAATAAGACAAATGAACCGATGAAAAAAAAGAGTATTGTCGATTGTTAGGGTAAAGAAAACGCCAGATGTCCAAATGACCGTGTGAAACAAGGTATCTTCCTGCAACATCAGATTGAACTGAATCAGGTGTAAATCTAATAGTTTTGTCTATTAAAACTGCTACTCCTCATGACCTGTTTGAAATTTTTGAATAAAATACTTGGCCCACCCATTTCCTGTGAATCTTTTTATGTTCTGATGGACGCAAATGCGTCTCTTGCAAAAAGGCAATATTGGTATGTAAGCCCTCAAGATGTGAAAGAACCTTGTTCCTTTTAATAGGTGAATTTAACCCCCTAACGTTCCAACTAACAAAACAAAAAGAATGGAGGAAAAAAACCCAAATAAAAACTATCAAAGTAAGGAAAAATAAAACAAAAGAAATACTACATATTAAAAAAAATGAGCAAGGCAACACTTCCAAGTGACTTGTAACACCTCAACCATAGAAACATGACAAATTGTTACAAAGAGAATGCACAAACGTGTTTAAAAAATAAACCTGTGTGTGTCCTATATTCTATAAAATGCTCAATATTATAAATATATACAGGTACACAACAATATAAAGCATAAAAGAAAAACATACTCAGACCAACAACACAAAATTCAGAGCAGAAATAGTATATAACTAATATTATGAACTTATTTAGCATATGACAGATAAACGTAATGACCAGAAATAGTCAAAAAACTTATAAGCAATAATAAAAAAAATAATTGAAGGCCCCGGATCCTGGATTTTATAATAGACAACAGACTAAAAAAAGATCTCCCTAGATCTGTATCTTGGGCAATAACAGACCATTTTGGGGGCGAATTATTAGAATAGACTCCTCAAAGCTGCTAAAGTTTAAAGTTGTTTTACACAAGAGTCCACCCAAAACCAAAACTTGGACTACAGAAATACTGTAGCAACATTTAACTAAAAAAAAGAGCAAGAGTCTGACAAGGTCAGGATGAAAACCTTGTACCACTAAGCAATACTGTAATCAAATTTACATAGTTAAGTAGAGGGATTAGCTGGTGGTTTCAGCGCGGGGCGAATCGAAGCGTCGAAAAACGACGAGGCCTCAGCTGCAGAGTCAAATTTGTGCGTGGAGCCATCAAAGGAGAAGATCAGCCGGGCTGGATACTGCATGCGGAATTTAATACCTGACTGATGCAGGTTGAATTTAACAGACTTAAACTCGTTCTGACAATTCCGCAGCTCCGCTGAAAGATCCGGGAAAACGTGGATCTTGGTGTTCTTGTAAAGTAACTGTCCCTCCTGACGGGACAGCCGAAGTATCTCCTCTTTCGCCGCAAATCGAAGAAAACGAACCAGCATTGGTCTGGGTCGAGCACCATGTTGAGGCTTTGGGATCGGAGCTCGGTGAGCTCGTTCAATCTCCGGCGGATTCGGGAGCCTCTGCACACCGAATAACTCTGTGAAGAAAGACACCATGAACGAGGTGGGTTGAGAGCCTTCTGCCTCTTCAGGAATGCCGATTATTCGAAGATTATTCCTCCGGGAGCGGTTCTCTAAGTCATCCATCTTCTCCCTGAGCCGTTTGTTGTCAGAGGTCAGAGATTTGCAAGCTGTTTCAAGTTCTGTGACTCGTTTGTCCATATCTGTGGTTGCAGTTTCAATGTCCCGAATTTTAGAGGTCAGAGAGTTAATGCTGGAATATAGACTTTCATGAGATGAACGAAGTTCAGTCAGAAACTCTGTTCTGAGCGTGGAGATCTCCTCCCGAAATGTCGTTGTTATAACGTCTTTCAGAAAAGCAGGGGTTAGCTCACCGCTAGCGGTAGAACTGGAAGAGGGAATGCTAGTCTCATTTTGAATGCTAGCCTCCTCCACATCTGCTGAATCCGTCACAGTTCTTTTAGCCTTTGGCATTTTGGAAAATCCGGTAATATCTTTCAACTTAAGGAAATGAAATTACAGTGACAAAAATATAGAATTGTGCCGATGGACCGAGCAAAATTGAAAAAGTCACGGAGCGACTCCCGCGCACGTCTTACTGCTACGGCGCCATACCGGAAGCCATGTGGGTGGAAATTAAAGTGAATGACTTTTATATTTATTTCTGTTATTTAATGAAACATCCATGATTATTTGACATAAATAAATAAATAAATAAATAAATAAATAAATAAATAAATAAATAAATAAATAAATAAATAAATACATACATAAATAGTACAGGCTGTGCTAATAGGTTATGGAGATTACTATAGACTAAAATTAGACCAATGCTGCGATGAAAAAGTGGAGATTTGCATAAATTAATTATTGAGCAATCAGTTTCTTCTTGGGGTAGTTAAAACTATTTGGGCACATATTAAAAAAGCTGCACCCTTTTACTTGACTTATTATTTAGCAACACAGATTGGCTAAAATAATTTTTAAAAACCATTTGACCATAATCACACATGCAAACAAGCAAATCTTATTGTGCAACTGTAAATAGAAGTGGTAAATGGCAATAAACATGGTAAAAAGTACTTTGTTACCAGGTACATGGAAGAGGAACATTCAAACACACCATAATGCTGCTAGCTAACTGTTGAAACAACTTTGTGTAAAAAAATTCTCAAACTAGACTAAGCTAGACTAAGACACTTCAGGACAGCAGCCAGACACTTCTGCTGCCAGACGTTTTTATTGGTCAAATTATGATTTATTTATTTTACAGATGTTGTCACAAAGCAGCTTTACAAAAAATCTAATGCAAAAAAAGTCCAACCCCATACTTCTTAGGTATTATATACTTGGTGGTAATACACAATTGAATGCACAGACCTAGTTATTATCATTATTTGTTCCTTGATTGTGATATTTCTTTACTGCTGAATTTAGGCATGAATCGTGCCCTGCCTGGCCATTGTCCTGTAAGGCTGGTAAGTGCTTTTATATATTCTGGGAGAAACCTACTGCAATAATAAAAATTGATTAGGACCTAATTAGGACGAAATGAGAAAAATCCTCCTATTATCGCGTCTCATCAAGCTATTGAATAATGCTTTGACTGAAGAAACTCTGGCACATGGTCATACTTAGATGGTGACACACTGTATCTTGGGGCCTGTTGTCAGAGGCGACATAGCTGATATTAACACATTGTCTTTGTCATAATGGCGTCCTCCTGTTCTGTGCCGCACCGCCTGCTCGTCTCCACTGGCCAGCCCGGCACTGATGAGCTCTGACATGTGAAGTATGACATCATGCCAGTGGGTGGCCTGTCGGAAGGGCTGCACCAGTGAGGTCACTGGTCTCCTAATGACCTCCTAAGGGTCCGACAGCAGCGGCTCCAGTACAAAAGCTGCCTCTGAGATGTCTTCTTCTCTTTCCAACATTTTTTTACCTCTATCTGGAAGGCCCATGTAAGGCCTTTTAGATGTTTTAGGTCCTTTTCTCTTTTGATCCTCATTCTTATTGGGTTTGTCATTTGGTTAGTTTGGCTGCGGCTTTTAGATTGATTGACTGATTTATTAATATGTCCTCCATCATAATTGAGGGTAAAACTGAACCATACGTGTCAAAATCCATCTGAATCTTTGATGCGTCTGCTCAAGCAACCATTGAATTAATATTATTACAGATTAGTGAATGTTCAGAGGGGTTTGTGTTCCTACTTTGCCTGGCGCTAGAAGTTCTAATAACAAGATTTGCATATTACCCAGGTCCTTTCTCTAGCTAGAGTGGCATTTACTGTGGTGAAGTAGCTCTAGGTCATGTGCCTGGCGTTTGTTGTGGGCTGAATCACAGTTAGCTCCAGGCTGTCTTGATAAATAGCTACTACGGGCCGAACGGCATAGAGCACTCTTTGACTCTGTAGGTCATGCTGCCTTGTTGTGAGGACATGGACTAATGCAATGTGAAGTGTTAAGTTATTATAGTGAAAACTGGACAAGGGAGCTGTAAGCGACAAGAAAAGCAAGGAGGAGAAAAGCAAGAACAAGGGTAGATGAAGGAGAGAAGGTCGTGGGAGAGAGAGAGAGAGAGAGAGAGAGAGAGAGAGAGAGAGAGAGCGAGAGAGAGAAAGCAAGAGATAGTGAAAAAATGAATGGTTAAGCAGAACAAATATACTATGGTGATGGTATTACAGAGGGGTGCAATTGCCAGCTGATGACAGGGGCGAGCTTGAGAAGGGCAAAGCAAGAGGGAACAGTATGCAGCAGAGAGATAAAGAAAAAGAGAGATGGGGAGGAAGGTGAAAGGGGTCTTAGTTTGTAAATGTGTGATCAGAAGAAGAGGCTGAGGAAAAAGAGTGATGGAGAAAAAAGTTACTTAAAAAAAGGAGAATGCGGAGCAAGGACTAGAGGCAGAAGTGGGCTCGTTAGCGCATTGTTTGTGCGAATGCAGCTGAATAATGCAGCAGTAACTCGGCTCTACGAATCTCCTGAGCAAAAGCCTCAGCACCTGTCAGAGAGACACGACGACGAAAACACGCCATTATTACAAAGCCAAATAAACTCAGAGTAATCGCTTGCAGATGGTGGAAACAAATCGCAGCTGTTAATATTGTGTGAAACACAAAATATGAAATATAAATGCAGCACTGTGGGATTTTGTAACACAAATCTACGCATGCCAACTAACAACCACCGTCTCATTAGAAAGACAAGAACCTGTCTCATTGCGGGAGACATGGTGCATTCCTCAACAGGCATGGATAGTTTGAGACTGATAGTTTGAGAAGCAGACAGAAATGAAGGGGAGAGGAAAAGAAGAAAAAGAGTAAGCGAAAGGCGAAAGGGTCTGATTTCCTTGATGCGCCTGTTTCTCCACTTTCTCTGCAGGTCTATTTTTCTCTGTTGGATGTCAGTGTATTTTAGCAGTACAAAGGCCTCCCACGCTGGATGACATGGCGGTGCTGAGAGGTAAAGAGAACACCTGTCTACTGTCACCAGGCTTCAGAGCTGTGCCATTACCCAGTACACGCAGATAAGACCCCATCACTGCTCCTCTCACCCCACTCCATCACTTTACACCAAGACTGAAGGCGATGAATTGTTGTTGAAGGGTTTTATTAGGAGAGAACTAGAGGTGTGTGTGGTTGGGGAAGGGAGAACAATTCTGGCATGTGATAATTAGCAGTAGAAAACAATCTATTATGTTTCTAAGAAAATGTGAAGTCAATACTTTTAAAAGGAACTAAAAGTTGCATTTATGATGTACTCTTGGAGGTCTCAAAGTAGCTTTTTTAATTTTTCAAATCAATTAAATTAACACATAATTCAACCATTTCATAATACAATGCAATTCATAAATAAAGAAAGAGCAGCATATCCCCAAAAACCTTTGGTATCAGAGCCAGATTTATTTGTCACATACATAGTCATACGCTGTATAACTAGCAATGGAAGATAGAATATCAGAAATATAAAAAATATAAGGATAAGAGCAAGATGAAATATATTCTGAGATATAATAATATATAATAATATAATAATATATTATTATCTCAGAATAATAATACGTTGTGAGTTTAGCATTAAACTTCACCCCTTTACCTTCTAAGAGCTGTAAAAAAGCAATGCCAATGTTAACATTTGTTTTATTTATTTTAATATGACTTATTTTGTTTGCTGTTAAGTAAGGTTTCTTATGTGGGCAGTGAGCTTTAGCCATCATTGCATATTCTCTTGCTTTCATTGTCTACTCGTCCTTTTTTATAATTATATAATTGGGTACAGTACCTTCAACATTATTGACAAGAGGTTAGAATATAGTGTCAGGGCAGTATTTCTTCTTCATCCTCTCATGTTGGAATGACGATAGACTCATTACTGCAGGGACTCACTCACATCTCAAGGTACATAGTGGTACAAGACAAAACAGGCCAGGACTAGCTGGTAAGCACACTAACTTCAGAAGACGCAACGTTAATAGCTAGCAGCGAGCTGTCAATTAGAGTATGGGCAGCAAGGCAACTCTGCTCTTAGATACAACCCTAAAAATTATTTTTAAAAAAACCAAATGAACCAACAGAAATCAGCAAGTATACTCCTAACAGGTTTTCATATGTTTCCCGGCTTGTGTAGAACCTTGACAATATGTGCAGGTTCTTGGAAATGGTTCTTCAAACTTCCACACTTTATTCACAAAAATGGTTCTCTACAGTACCATCCTATGAAAGACTAATTTGATCATATGTATCTGCATTAAGTTTCAGGATTAAGCCTTGAAGTCTCTGTGTCACTGATTATATTTGAAATGTAGACTTTCAGACAATTACTCACTGGTATTGATGCAAGGAGCTTAACCTGTCTTCCATAACCACCATCCTGGGTCTCCTTACCCACATTCATCATTTAGTGACACACTACAGTGGTGAACAAAAGTGTGAATTGAGCTACGGTGCTAAACTATAGAGGCTCAGTCCAACTCCCGACCTCCGAGTATACTTAATTTGACAAAGTATATGTAATAAATCATATACTCATTCTAGAATAACCACTCCATTTATATTCAGATATTAAAGGACTGGACATTCTCCTTTAAAATGTAATGTGGGGTTCTCTTTGGTGCAGGAATAAGAGAGAGCGCAGTGTAATAACTTCCAGATAGCTGTACTCTCCCAGAGAGTCATACATCATACTGTAACAAGTACCAATCAACACATCTCTTCTCTATGCGCCATCTTATTCCTCTGCTCCAGTCTTCTTGGGAGAGGACTGAAGAATGTCTTCACATGAATATGTGGGCCTTGTACTTTATTATTAAATGCTGCTTGTAACTATTAATCAAAGTTTCACTAAATGGCAAATTACAAATATTTTGGCTTTGTAAAATCTGCTGAATGGTACAACGATTTAGTGGCCTAATTAAAATTAAAATTTTAAAGTTTAGATGTAAACAGCCACTTTTTTTTTTGCTGTGAAATGCTCCTTTCTATAGAAATTATTCTTGTAGTTGGAACTGTTCACTGCGTAGGTAAAAGGAACCAGATCTCTAAAGGCTACCTGAAAACTAATACATGAAGTTGTTACAATTATGTTGACTGATAGAAGGTTTTGGTCTAAAACTATTGTTTAATTAATTTATGTCAGGGAGATATATGTGAGTGTAACTACCAAAGGAAATTTTACTTTTTGCCTATAACACAATTTTATCATTATCAGCATTGCATATAAGATGTGTGTATAGGATGTATGCACTACCTGGCCGAACAACAAGTTACCGTTTGAAGACTTTGATTGTATAATTTCTGCAATAATTAATATGTTTAGGTTGGCAACATTTTTCACCCCAACTGATGCAGTGAGTAGCCTTTCATTTCTTAAACAACATGTCTGTATCCCATGGTCACAGAAACAATGTTACTGTATTTCAGAAAGGTACATTTTTAAGCCTGCATAAAGTAAAGAAAACAACTATGGGGATTTTTGGACCTGCAGAAAGAGTGGTTTAGAAAAGTGGTTTGACTCTCCTGTCGTCGATACAAGGTCTTGGCCAAATTCTGAATGCAATTTTGGATTAAAATAAGTGTTGTCTATGTTGCAAAAGCTAAAGAGGGTCCAATGAAATATTACAGCAGCTTTTTTCACCAGACAGTGCAAAAGATAGAATATGTATAGAATATGTGTGTAGGTTTACTGGTAATTTTAATGATTGTAAATGAAATGACTATATTTGCACTGTGGACACTGACAAAAGTATCTTCAATAATCTATTAAGACCCATTTCCAGGATCTCTCTGTGTTTATGTAAAACATGAAACAGAAACATAGCAGTGGAATGAGGCGCACAACACTCAAACACACACAGACAGAGAGAGAGAGAGCACAGCAGATGAGCAGTAATAGATCTGTGAGTGAGTAAGTAAATGAAATATTAAAAGCCTGTAATGAAAAATAGAGGGTTTGCTTTTTTTCTTTGCACTTTCAAATGTGTTTATTAATTTATAGTTTTAAATCATAACCATTTCATTTGGGCCTGAGCAATAGTGAGCAATGAGAATGGTTTAAAATATTAATGCATAAACAATGTCCTGCCATTGAAATATATCATGGGTCTTTGAACAATGCACCAGCAGCAATTAATCAAAAAGAGGAGAAAATTACATTTCATATTTAACTGAATATGAACTCTACCTTAATAAATGATATCTTCCTTTGATTTTATTGGTGTCTGCTCAGATCTAGCAGATTGCTAATAAAATTTGGGATTTCCATATTTAATGAAGCATGCTTTTCATGGTAAAATGTTGTCTTTAATGAACCTCAGAGAGCGCTCTAATAGACCTTCTCTTTAACAAATGTAATTCTCCATCTTCTAAAGGTCTTTTGGTCAATTCCACTGATTTAAGCATATTTAGCCAATTGTAGAGGAACAAAGAGTGATAATGTAATTGATATTGTTTTTGTATGCTTGCTGCCTTACATGCTACCCCATGCATTCATATTAAAAGAGCAAAAGAGTGGAATCGAGAAGAAATATACGCCCATTATACTGTCCAGTGATAGCAGCGTTGTTTGTTACTGTTATGAGTTCAATTAAAGAAAGATATTCTGAATAAAGAATAGAACAAAGCAAACAAAAAGTTTGAGAAAATGCAAAACAAGAGATTGCATGCAGTGCGAGTTCTCTCTTCTACTCGGTGGTCAGGTTAAAAGGCATGGCTCATTTTAGAGAAGTCTACAGTGAAAATTGGAATAAATGGATGTCAATTTCCATTTTAAATTGGTAGCCAATGACCCATGGAGACAGCCCTTTCCACCACAGACAGACAGAATAACTTGAATTAGAAGCGCCTGACATTTCAGTTAATTGCTGCAAGCATGCCCGGCTTTCGCAGTCACCTCCAAACCAGGTTCAATTAAGTCCTCACCTTCGCAACCGAGGTTTAGGAGAAGAGCAAAGGCTGGAGAAAGTGAATTGCTCCTAAGCAAACCTATGGATAGTGGGGACTCTCTAATAATGTCCAAAAGTCAAAGAAACAGCATGCACTTTGAAGTTTTTGAGCCTAAATTTGATACATACATGCATTAATGAATTAATTCATTCATTCACTTGTTTAATCTTTTAGTTATTTTGTATTTTGCAGCTGCTTATAGGTTTGAACATTAAAGTGTAAAAAAAACAATATTTCAAATGGAGTGAAAAGCACTCAACTTCTATGCTCTGGGTAGACATTTCTGATTTTCCGATGTCTGACAGCGGGCACAGGCCAACATAAGCCCAGAGCAGCAGGTCCTTATTTTCATTTTTAATTCAGTTTGTATCATATTGGATAAGAATTAGTGGCTAATTCAAGATATGTTAGGAATTAGAAATTTGTCAAGAAACTGTTACAATTTACCAAAGTATACCGTGGTTGGATCTCTGTAAAAGACATATGCTCTGAATTTCCCACATCTGTCTAGGAATAAATAAAAGAAAAATTCCTAAAATTCCTACTTGGAGAGTTGGATGTGTAGTCTTCACTCCAAAGTCAGTCTAAGTTTTTGGCAAATTTGTTTCTGATTACTTTACATACAGACACCGTGTACTATATACTAACCATATATTTCTGTTGAGAAGCTAAATACATCATGAGCTTCAGAGTTAAAACTTATATCACTGATGTCAGCTTGTTGTTGTCATTATTTTAAATTCTGTAGCTTGAAAACAGGGAGGTTGAAAATCACGCAATTCCAAGCTCCACCTTCTATTGCCGAACCAAGTCGAATGCAGCATAATTATACTGGCCAACTAACTATGCAAAATAAAATTTAATTTACGTGCCCATTGCCTAGCTGCATAGATGTCCAGTCAACGTATGCTAGCTCATGTGTAAAGACACCACCAAAATGTGTCAATTACTGGAGCAAGGAGAAAACAAGGAAAAATGATCCAGCATTTAGTTTAAAAGTTTCAGGTTACTGCTGCTTTAGGCAGAATAGACACTTTTTACAAGCAGCTGGCAAAAAGGAAACCAACTTCAGCTTCTTTTGAAGAAAACACAAGTTCCAACAGCTACTTTTCTCCATGATTCAAGGAACCGCTAAGTGCACAGTCAAACAAAAGAAAAAGCTTGCTTCACCGGGATGTTAATAGCTACTATTTGGTTGTAGAGTTCACCTCTGTTTGGTTGTGGATTCTGTAGTTTGCTAGGCATGATTGAGCCATGATCGAAAATCCCCACACAATTATTTCAGAGCCATATATAAGAGCCACACTATATCCAAACAAGGTCAGACTGTAAATTAACTTGGAAGTGCAGACTTTCAGCTTTTATTTAACGGTTTTAACAAAAACATTGCATTAATCGTTTGGGAATTACTGCAAATTTTTACAGTCTCTCTGTTTCCACAAGCTCAAAAGTAATTAGACAAACTGATATAATTATAAATACAATGTTTTTTTAATTCTTTGCAGTCAATGACTGCCTGAATTCTAAAAAGATGCCCAAGCGTTTACTACAGCTGCCTTTAGTTACTGCTTTCAGTTTTGTCTTCTGTTAGTGAAAATCATGTTCACTTGGGCTGAGGTCAGAAGACCATTTACTTTAATAAATACATTTATTTTTCTAAAGAGCCTTTTGAATTGCCTTTGCTAAATGTTTTCTATCTTTATCTATTTGTAATGTTAAACACTAGTCTATTGGTTTTACGGTTTTTGATTGAATATGAGAAAAGAATTATAGCTCTATATAATTCAAAATGAATCTATGGCGTCACATTAATGTCAAAACTCTTTACAACTAACATGGTGGACACAGAGGAGCCGACAAAAGAGCTAGCTAGATAAAACTCTGGTTTATTACTTACACTAATGATTTTATAGTCTTATCACTTCTTGTCAGCACGTATTCACTCGTTACCGCTGCAGCTCGCTCAGTTAGGCTCATATATTCGGCAGATATTCGCGTTTCGCCGCTGCTGTACCTCACAAACAAACTTACTAACTAACAAACAACCTCCTAAATCTCTGAAACGACTTTTGTAAGTGGTGGTGAAGCAGAGAACAAAGTACGATCACTACATTTCCCGACTGTCAAAGTACAGTACACTTCACAAACGTACAACATTCAGAGAAATGTGGAATCTGTATGTGTTATTTGATACTTGAAACTGAAATTCTCAGATTATGTCAAAATCGACTACTTTAATAGAGCTGTGGTAAACAATGCAAACATACATACCGACTAAACCAAAACCTCCTAAAACTACAAACGATTTTAGATATGTATGTCATACGTATAAAGCGTTAGGTTATGCGAAGTGTACCGCACTTTGTAGAAGGTCCCTTGCCGTCTTCAGCATTGCTGAATTTTTGTTTTGATAGAAACTACTGGGAGAAATGGAAATATGGGTAACTGTGGGGAAATGTGGTGATCGTACTTTGTTCTCTGCTTCACCACCATTTCCAAAATGTTGTTACAGATATTTAAACACCGTAACCACAACCACAAATGTTAGTTGAAGTTTTAGAGGTGTTTCGAAGTGAGCAGTCAGTCATGAAGCCAGGTGCCATCAGCCAATAGCCTTCGACCCAGGTCCCGCCCCCCAAAACTGTCAAAACCACCCCCTCTGAAAAAAAAAAAATCTCTTGTTTTGCACCCCCTCTGAGAGTTTCACATTTACATTTAGCTTTTTTTTATGTTTTCTACTGCAGTCTAATCTGGACTTTCTGTTGTTGAGTGTTACCAGTTGTTATTATCTTAATACTGTATTCACATTCATATTGGTGTCTCTTGATTGTTGGCAATGATAAACCAACCTTCTTTAGGATGTAATGATGTATGTGTGTGATCAGTAACAAGCTACCTTATACCTTGTTGTATCACCTTCTTGCTGTTTTTCAGATATAGTTAAAAGCTCTTAAATTGTTGTGACCTCAAACACACATTATGGGTTTACATTGCTGTCAAACATTCTTAACAAGATATTCTTATCGCATGAATACATTCAGCATGAAAACGTCATTAAAACAAATGAGACTATTGAAGAAGCTCATTGGCAGGTAAATTGTTCCAGTTGGGTCAAAGGGGGAATTGTTGGAATTGGCTTTCATTATTCAAGGTCTGCATATTATTTCTGCTGCCACTAATTACAACAGGTATTGACCACTGGGAGCACTTGATTGAGGTAGTGCTAAATAGGTTTACCTGCAAAGGACTGAAGGTCAAACTGCTTATTGCCTTCCTCCCACTGCTGCCCCTGCATCTCATTGCAAAGTGAAGAATAAAGACATAGCACAAAGGAACGATTCCACAGGATCCTGATTTTGCTGACATTTTTTATGATGATGAAATTGTGATGTAGCTGCCTTTGTAATAGCTACTTCTATTAATTATTACATAATTATTATTAGGCAAAAGCTATGGAACGTCTTTGAAAAGCCCTCAAATTTAGCAACCAGCCACTGAATGAAGAATAAAAGTGCATGTAAAATATTTGAGGTATTATTATTATATAATATTTATACTTTATCCTGATTAGCTCTCACTGTAAGTTGATGCTTCATATATTCTCCAAAACAGTACTTTGTCCCTTGCACAAACACAAGAATTACAAAAGTATACGTATAAATTCAGTAATCCATATCCACTAATACAAAACTTGAATCTCAAGAAAAGTTTATTAGCTGTCAGATTTTATAGATGAAAGGTGACTGACAGCATGGTTCATTTACTATTTGTCCCACTCTTACCTGTTAGCTGTTATATTAAAAAGCATTTCCAGGTTAGCACACTTTTTGTCTGAATGGGGCCAGCAAAGCCCAGGTGTGATGATCATCTGTGTCTGCCTGGCTCCAGCAGGTGCTAGTTGGATCTATGTGCTCCCCCCCTTAGTCTGAATGCTCGTGCTTGGTTTGCAAATTTCTTACACTATTTACGAGAAGTCATGCAGGTCATTGGAGAGTAATGGAAACAATGTTTACTTACTGATTCATATATTTAGAGTAGGCAGGTAGGCTGGAAATAAAGCACAACTATGTTTTAAGAGCTTTGGGCAGAAAGGTACATAAATATTTGGACAGTACCAATTTTGTCATTTTGTCTCTGTACACTACACCAAAGGATTTGAAAAGAAGGAATGATTAAATCACTTTCAGCTTTAATTCAAGGGGTTAACAAAAATAAATCAATAACTGTTAACTGTCAGTTTTTGCATAGTTCCTCCACTTTAATAATCTGCATAGTCCCTCAATTTTAATTATCTTTTCACAGACAAAGGCAGGTTAACTTAAATATCAAGTTCAGGATTTTTATGAATAATTTTGTCATTTAATTTAGTGTCTTGGTTCAAGTAAGAGTTTCTAAAGGGTTGTCGTAGTGAATGATTTGATGAGCTCTGTTCTGATTCATGGTTTACAGCAAGGAATTGTGATGGCTTACACACAAGCAACATGTCGAATTAGACACAAGCAGAAAAACAAAATTAACCTCTATGTAAATAAGGTAGGTCACCATACTATTTAGTTAACTATAGTAATATTAGTTACTTGAGGCTTGCTAGTAGCTAATGTTAACTGTACTGGATTCATGCTTTTGATATTGATGTCAACATAAAGTAAATTGAAGTTGTTAACCTGCTTTGTAACTCTCAATTTAAGATCTGGCTTGTGGTTTTCTCCTAGTCAAACATTTTAGAGCCTGTTTGTTGTCAAATGTACGTTTTGAGAGGATAAATATTAATAAGTTACTTGACAATCTAAAATTTTGGAACGCATCTCTTTTACTGACCTGTTTTAAAAATGTGGGCTTTGTATTTGAAGGAGGAGATAACAGCGTTTGAGGTTCACAGTTAGTTCTATGTACTGAACGTAAGTAATGTAGAGGAAAGACTAGTACAGCAATAGACTAGATGTCCATCACATTGGATAGGAAAAATGCCTTCCTGTTCCAGTCTGTAAGTAATTGCACAGGAGCTCCAAAACTGGATTTGAAATGCAACATTGACAGTGTGAATCATACGTAATTGGAAAAATTAATATAAAATAAAATCATCATGTTTAGCATCTTTACATTTAATATGGTTGCACAGTTTCTTAATTTAACGTTGGCAGAGAGCTCTTTAAACTCGTTAAAATCATTGTCATATTTAAAATGCCAAAAAAAGTTCTCCATCCAGTTAACTGCTATGTATTAAATTTTAGTATTTTAAATTAGTTTTAGTACAGACCTCCATTAAAGGTCTAAAGCAATTTTGTTTATAAATATCACATCTTAGGTGTTTAGGATAATTTAGAGCCTATCCTAATTAAAGAAAGAAATGATTTGCTAGCATTTGGCAGAGAGCTTAGGCAAAAATTAACAGTATTAATGTGATTTTGTCTCAAGTCACTGTAACACATGGAACAGCTTCTAAAAAGCTACTGCAAGGATCCATATCATACTGAATACTTTACTTTGGCCCCAGCAGCCCATGCAATGCTGAAAAACCCATCTCTTTCTCTCTTTCTCTTTGACAGATCATAGGCCTGTAGGGGAAACCACGGTTTCTATAAGGGGGCTGTCAGTTCCTTTTAAAAGCCCTGTCACTGGCATGTGTGTCTTCCATAGACATGAACTAATGTCTTTAAGATACGGGTTTTTGATTATCTAAGAAATGTGACACACATTTGCAAAGTGTTGTGTTTAATTCTTCTTTTGTGCTTGAAAATCTATTTTACGTGTGCATGAAAATTTAACCAATCACTTTTAAATATGTTAACAGAAAGGGGCTGTATGTGTGTGTGTGTGTGCATGTAAATAGCATGGTTTTATTGAAGTATTAATGTGAGTGTAAAAAGACTCTGTATACAGTGGCAAGTATATGAAAAGTATATGAACCCTTTGAATGACCTGGTTTTCTGCATTAATTGTTCATTAAACTTCAGTTCTACATCTCCCAAGTCTAGACAAACTCTATGTGCTTAAACTAATACCACACAAGCAATTATAATATTTCATGTCTTTATTGGACATCCATTAAACATTCACAGTGCTGGTGGAAAAAGTAAGCGAAGCCTTATGCTAATTACTTCTATAAAAGCTAATAAGAGTCAGGAGCTAGCAAACCTGGAGTTGAAACGAGATTGGTGTAAGATGTAGAGCTAGTTTGCTATTCACAAGAAGCATCTGCTGATGTGAACCATGCTTTGAAAAAAAGAGCTCTTCAAAGACCTATGATCAAGAATTGTTGATTTGCATAAAATTGGATTGGGTTACAAAGAAATCTGCAACACTTTAGCTATTAACCAGTCCACAGTTGGACAAATTGTCTATAAATGGAGATGATTTAGTACTGTGGCTACTGTCCCTATAAGTGGGCACCCCACCAAGTTGACTCCAAAGGCACAATGGCTTGAGTAACAGCTAAAGGCTTGAGGGAATCATTGGAACTGGTTAATATGAGTCTACCATACACAAATCACTGAACAGGCATGGTGTCCATGGCAGGAAACCACGGTGGAAGCCACTGCTTTCCAAAAAAACATCACTGCACGCCTGAAGTTTGCTAAAGAGTACCTTGCCATACTTAACACTACTGGGAAAATGTTTTGTGGACTGATAAAATAAATGTTAAATTGTTTGGGAAGAACACGCAGTACTACGTATGGCGCAAAAAGGGCACCGCATACTAACATGAAAACATCATCTCCACAGTGAATTACGGTGGTGGGAGCATCATGATTTGGGGCTGCCTTGCTGCTTTGGTGCCTGGACCGTTTGCCATGATCAAAGGGAAAATTAACTCTCAAGTTTATCAAGGTATCCCACAGAATAATGTCAGGGTGGCAGTCCACCAGCTGAAGCTCAGTAGAAGTTGGGCGATGCAGCAGGACAATGACCCTAAACATCGAAATAAATCTACTACAGAATGGCTTCAAAAAAAAGAAAATTTTTGAATTTACATTAGTTTGATCTTTTGTATCTTTTTGCCCTAATATTTTTATCTTTGACTTTATACATTATGTATATTAAAGGTGAGAAATAAAGTTGTAGGACAAAACAGTGTGTTTACACAGTAATCAATCAATGTAAATATCCATACATACCAAAAAAATAACAAACTGTATTAAATATTTGTTGCTACTACTGCTGCTGCTACTACTACTACTACTCATAATAATAATACTATATAATAATAATAATAATAATAATAATAATAATAATAATAATAATAATAAAAAGCCATGATATCAGGATCTTCCATCATGAAAGGAAAAAAGTTTATTCATGTTTGAAATTACACATAACTACCACAAGGAAGACTTTTCAGTCCAGGGTGTAGTCTGGTTAGAAAGAAACACGAAACATCTTTAATACATTAGAATCACTGCCACAAATAAAATTTTCATGACTTCTTTTTTTTAATCAGTTTCAGAAACACATACAATACAAAAAAAGAGAAAGAAAGTTGGAGCCCTGTCACACAGAGCCTGAAATGTACAGTTCTGAATACTGAAACCTTTATGCATTACAGATTTTTTTAATCATGATTTTTTTTTCCCTTTTTTAAGTGAATTAGTAACAAGATGAGTAACATTCAAAATGTTCTTCGCTATTTACAACAGTTTAACTGTTTGGTGTTAATTTTTAGTCCCATGTCCCACATTTCTCACCACCCCAGTACCCTCCCCAAAAATTCAACACAAAACCTGTTTGCTCTTCATGTTATTCATATTATCCGCATTATGGTCATCTTTTTTTCATATTGTTTTCTTTTTTTTTCTTTTTAATAGTTGCAAGAAAGCAACACATTTTCTTAGAAGATTAAAATTTACATTAGATTACATGAAGAGAGAGAGAGAAAAAGAAATTATTACAAGATGCAACCAATGAAACTAGGTAAAAATGGAAAAATAAAAAAAGTTAAAAGGATGGCGGTGATATTGTTGAGAGGTAGTCAGTGAGAGCACTCTAAGCTAAAGAAATGTTGGAAATCTATTGGTTTTTCTATGAGTCTGAATGAGGTAATAAAGCTGTGTATTGATTTGTGAGATGTATAAATACTCTTCAGCTATATTATATACAAGACCGTCTTTTTGTTTTTCCTGTCTGTGAATGGAGTCCCTACATGCCAAAACTGTCCTAAAACATACTGGTGTTGCTGTGTATTCTTATATTCTTCATTATATAAAAAACTCATGTCTCATATAATATGAGAATCACTTAAATTTACATTGGTGAGGCAATAAACAATGACGTTGTACGTTTAAAACAATAAAATTATGGAACGCATATTTCCAGAATTTTAATGAAGTGGATCTTAATTCGATCACCTAATTTAGGATCACCCCAATAACTTAAAAAGAAAAGGTCAGATAAAGAAATGCATTTCTAAAATTCCCAAAGCTGCCTTCTTTAGCATATTAGCCCTGTAAAATGAATGGGTTTGAGTATTTTTGTGTATCAGTCCTTGCGCTCCTGTGTACTAACTTTGTTTACAGTAGACTAGGAATGTGTGATGAAACATAGGAACTTAAATGCATGTTTACTGAAAAAAACTTGAGTAGTAAAGAAACCGTGTAATCCACAAAAAGTCTGAGAATGTCTCATTTAATTACAGGAAAAAGCAAAACCAGCTGAAGAATATGTGCAAAGTAAACATTTTTAGAGTTGAAATTGCCGTAGACTGCAGAAAGCAAGTGATTCAATTGCAAAGAGCTTCTGAATGTTCTGGAGAAATGTTGGTGATAATGGGAACAGCTTATTGGTAGTGAAGTTGTTTTGCGTCTCTGATTGGTCAGTTCATGCGTCTATGGTTTGGTGATTAGTTGTCCACAGTCTGGGGAGGAGCTGTATCACTGAAGAAGAAATCAGTTTGAGGTATCAGAGTGCACACTACCAGGACCTTCTGTAGGGGAGATCACAGAGGACGGGGTCGTAGCATCTTGCCATCCTCCGTTAGCCTGCAGCAGGAGATACAAATTGACAAACTGTGCTCAAAATCAGAATCAGAATTTCTTATTAGCTAGGTACATTTTCACATACAGTGAAGTTGTTGTACACAGTGTTCAAAGTAAATAAAAATAAATAAATTAAAACTATTAAAAAATAAATAAACAAAAACAAAAAAAAATGAAATGCCAGTTTTAAGAGTGTTCTATTTCCAGGATATACGTCGGGTTTTACACTTAAGAAATATTAACACTATATTATGATAATTCAACCTTTATCTTTACCTTAAGAAGCAGCCATACTTGAAATCTATCATAATATGTATATTTCAATGAATAGGTGAAAGTGTATGTGTGCAAAGACGTTGTAAAAAATGAACTGAAAAAAAACGGCCACATTATGTTTAGTATACAAGAAGATTTTTATGCCAAAATGCTGTAAATTCATTTTCTGATATTTTTGTGACAGAGTAGTAACCAATGGAAAGTCTACACCTTTTATAAAATGTCCGATCAACCATTAGGGAACATCGGCTTAATAAAAAAACACAAATATGTGTTTATAAGGGTATGGGTATGGTGTGTCCATTCCTACTCATGGACATAGCACACTTTGTGTGAGAGACGCTTGTTCATATGCATACTAATAAATTAACAAATTAAAGGGGTGGGAGTGTGTGTAATACCGAAGGATTCGCGTTTACACTCAACCCCCCGCCCCCCCCTCCTCTTTCTCCCTTTCTCTCTCTCTCTCTCTCTTTCTCAGCTGCCTCTGTTCTCTCGGAAAACAAATTCGCCTTAACGTCGTGGGCAATGGGAGCGATCTCTGAAATCAATGTCTAATCAGATTTCGACGGTGGGCCGACAGCTTGTCGCTCCATATTTTGATGTGAGTCAGGAGGAGGGAAGGCCAGGCTGGGTGGGGTAGAAGAGGGGGGTGGGGGGGATGCTGAGTGAAAGTGACGGTGGAGGCCTTTCCTCCACCCAGCGTGCCTGAGTGCCTCTGACTGAGGCGTGTGGCTCCGGGCAGAGACTAGCCTTTGCTGGATAGTTTCTCTTCTCCTTTCTTTCTGCCATGCCTCCCCCCTCCCCTTCCTCCGCATCTCACAGTCGCCACAACAAAAGGTTAGCGTATGGTAATTTACTTATGATACGCAGCATTATCAAAGCAATCTGCCGGTGTAGAGAAAAATGTGGAGAGATGTGTGTTTTCTCGGAACTCTTATATATATATATATATATATATATATATATATATATATATATATATATATATATATATATATATTCATTTTTCTTGTTTAACTCTTTAAATTTATTTCAGCACCTGCTATGGTGAATTTATCACAGGAGAACATTGAGTAACCAGTAATATGAGTAACATTAGGTCTACAAAATGCCCCCACATTTCTATTGGTGAATTCCATTTTTTGCATGGTGTAAATAGCAGGTAGTCTTAAAAATTATGTTTTACAAAAATACAAAGAAATAGAAGATGGTGTCAGCTAATGTTTACACTTTGTCAAAATTTTATGACAAATTAACCAATGGTCTAAATCGTTTTTAATAAAATCTTTCTACATGACCTAATAATGTAATAAAATGGTAATAATGTTTTCCCATTACCTGACAGAAATGTTCCAAAATTAAAATCTCTTAACATTAATACTGAAGAACATTTTCTGCCTTGTCCTATAAACCTCCTATTTTGGAGACAGACAGTGACAATATATAATGTCTGTGTAGTGTGTGTTTGGGGAAGGAATGCTCAGTGGAGGAATTAGAATTTTGCTGATTTAGAGTTCCTGGAATAGGTCAATAAACAGATTGATCCGGCTTCTTCCAGCCAGAGTGTCTGGGCTGAGGCTGAAATAAGAGCGTTATGAGGAAGTCTGCTCAGCCCTGGTGACATGCATCATCTGCATTCAGCCACAGTGACACTCTCTCTCTCTCTCTCTCTCTCTCCTGAGACAGGGGACAAAGAGCAGTCAGACTAACACCACCTTAGTTATTCAGTTTTTGGAAGGAGCAAGAGTGAACACAACCACTGAAACAAACTGGTGTATACACACACATACATTCTTGTGGTGGTGGTGGTGATATAGTGAGCTCTGACCCAAAGCAGTGGACCAGAGTGTGAAAGCTGGAAAGAGAGAGTGTGTGTGTAAGTGCAGTTTGAGCCTGCAAGAGCCTGACACTTCATCTGCAATGCTGCAGGCCACAGAGGCCACGACAAAACCCAAGATGACATGCTGCTGCGTGAACATTCTCCACGAATACACTGCCATGGTCGCGTCCCACTGTTGTGAAAACGCATACGCTTTGACTCCTGACATTGATCGTAATGTGAATTCCTTGATTCATGCAAATGCACTGTAATGCTCACCAAAAAGCACACATATGATATGACAGCACTGCTTTATTAATTACCTTACAGTTACTTATATATCCATCAAAATCCATCTGTTTCCCCATAGAGATGAGGTATCTTTATTTTATTTTCTTACATTTTAAATGCTAATCGAGGTTGACTGACACTTTAGACTATTTTATCAACAAATCATTCAGCTATGCTTATACCTACAAGGTATGTTTTATTGTTATTACTTTATTTCCTCAGTTATTTCTATTTATTTAACAGAGAATGCAACAATGGAAGTGTATTGGCCTTATTTAAAGGGCATATCTCTCTCTCTCCTGCTTGTAGTCATCAAATAACTGAATCTTTTTACCCTTGTGGTTTCAGATTATAGAGTATATGGAGGGAAAAGCACCACGGCAAACCTCATCAAGGAAGATAAAATTCATGTCTGCCGACGGCTGCAGGCGATCACGCTTTCATTTTTCATCACGTTGATAAGGATATTGCAAATTCTTTGAAGCATTTCAAAACAGCCAAACAGTGCCAGAGATAGGGCACTAAAAGCCTTTTCATTTTCTCAGGCTATAGGTTACTGTAATATGAAATGTTTACACAAGCAACAAATATGTTTAATATCTGTCTGGATCTCATTGTGCATTCACTCTCTCAATACTAGTGCTGTTTCGGTTTGCGGCAAATGATGCTTTGTTTTTACTCTACACAAGTGATACAACTTTAGCATTTTTTCTTATGTCTCATGTGCTGTATTTGAGGATTTAAAGATTGAAGCTTACACTGGCCTTTTCATGTTATTATGTTAGAAAGACAATATCACCTACACACCACACTGGAATATAATTGTAAATTAATGCTACTTTGGCTACATATACATATATTGGTGTATATATATATATATATATATATATATATATATATATACCTTTCTCAGGTCGAAGCTTAATTTTGTGCAATAAACATTTCTTTGCATAGTGAGTACCAACATAGATCACAAACAAATCCCATCCTTAGCATTGGGAATCCCACCATGTTGCTTGTCCATTGTTTTCTTAAGGAGTAACAATTTGCATGGAATGAAGTTTGCTGCAGTAATTTGCACTAAATGTTGGAACATTGCTGTGAGGGTGTGACTGCTTTCGTGTTGGATAATTAATTCATGAAAAGTCAATACACTCATCAAAGACATTCTCTACAGACCTCTACAGAATGTAGGTACAACAATGGACTTATTTTTGTGCATTCATAATCTAATGTTTTAATACAAAACAATGTGATATAAAACAATGGAATACAATGCAATTATGTTTCTTAACTAAACGTACTAAAAATGTAACTTTATAGTTGTCTTAAAAATAGCTTTTTTTAAAATAACTTCTTAATAGCACAAAGACTCATAAAAGGAGTCTTAAAAATCTCAAAATTCATTGTATTGTTATTTGCAATAAAAATGCAGAATTTACTTACATTTAAGCCATGTGGACTGTACATGGAGTTTCCCCCAAGAGCATCATTGTATCCTGCCGTCTGACTGATAACATGGCGCAGGGTATCCACCTGCAGAGGATACAACAGGAAGTCAAGTCTGTCAACTCCCTAGGTCTCAGGAACACATCACCAACAACATTAGCACAAAATCATACAATGCACACTGCACAATGACATCTAAACAGAGGAGGGATGAATGGACCAATTCATAGTTGTAAGCAAAGACAGTGATCAATAAAGTTCCTGTTGAAATCACATACAATTCTTTTGAGGTTCATTTTAAGCACATTTGTTGAGAAAAATTGTCTGTGACTACTTTAAAAACATTGTCTTTGGTCATTACACTCTATAAATTGTATTCATGAATAAAAAATCTGCAGATTAACATTACAAGTACTGGAACAGACTTTAGTTCACTTGACCTGACTCTTCTACGTCCTTTCTCGGGCTGTTGGGCTAAACTGCCTGAGTACTTTGAGTACTTTGGTTCATGCTGTGAAGTGAACTTTTCAATGTTTCACAGAAAGGGGGTATTTTAAAAAAAACAAATTCATGTCCTAACTCTTCAACTGATTGACTGAATCACTGAACTGAAGTGGGCTAAGCTGACAAATATGGGTGGGCCCAAATGTTTGTTTATAACTGTGCAAGTGGGCTTTTGGTCCATTGTTCCCTCTCTACTACACTAGGTGGAATGTATAGTAAATGAAGTAAACAACATACAAGATGTTTATGATTAAATTTATGACTGCATGCATAGAACTAGTTGTTCAATAATATTTTTTGAAAGCAGAAAGCTGATCACAATACAATACAAAGACAAATTATTATTCACATATTTACATGGACGTAATCTAAAGACAGCAATAGTATGTGACACAGCAAGGTATACGAGCTACAGTAATATGCCAGAAATGGAGAGTAGATATTTTACAACCCTGTGCTATAGTAGAATTATCATGGTTCAGAAAATCTTCTCTCTTTCATAATCTCCCTTTCAAGAGCCATTTTCTCATGAAAATGAGAGGTATCATCCTTAAATGGATAAACATTATGAGGGGACACAGGCACAATGAAAAAGAGAGATAGCAAAGGATACAGAGGTTTGAAAGAAAGTACAGTTACAAACACCCAATACCAACCCAAGAGCTCAAGTCAGAGCCAAATGCTTTCGCAACATCAACTGCAAAATGGGGTCTGTTCCAGAGGTGAGATCAATTTACTAACAGACTACAAATAATGAGGATCTGCTTTTATTGGCCACCCTGGGCTATGATAACAGTAATTTGTTGGAGGGCAATTTGGGATTGCTCAAATAATCCATCCATAGCCAGACATCAGTCATCAACAATTAATGTTCCATTGCTAAAATAAGCGGACTAGGGAGGGGGCACACAATTCAGTACGATTATCTGTAAGCTTGTGCTGTTGAGACTGTACTGTGGATGACTGGCTAGCTTAGCAGTTTTTCTGGCACACAGCCCCAGTCCCTGTGCGTGGAGCCTACCTGTGACTGCACATTGGCTCCGACTTGTGCCCCTTGGTAAGAATCCCCATTCGGATTCTGCATGCTCATGAACATGTCCCCTGAGTTTGGGAGGTTAAAAGAACTTGACGAACCTGGAAAGGAAAGATGTAAGTGGCTGAATAACGAAAGACAGCAAGGAAGAGAGAGAGGAATTCACATACACACACACTGACACAAACACAAGCTTACATACAAGTACGCACACACATCACCCAAACACAGATGACGAGACAGCAAGCAACCAGAGTGTAGCAAAAACAAAGTGAGAAAAGAACTAAGAAGATAGCCCATCTACCTATCTAATAAATAAATACATATAAAAAAGAAAAAAGAACAAAAGAAAAGAAAATCAGATGAAGCACAGAGATTGGGTATGGGGTTGGCAGTCTAAGCTCCACAGGGTTTCACATCACCTGCTATTCTAACGGACTAGATCAAAAGGGATCATGTGCCAATGACAATAAGGACAGGAAGAAGCTGATGGAAAAGGCCAGTACCAGTAAACATGTTGGTTAATAGAGTGTTTTTGTTCTCTGCAGAGTCCAGCTGAAATTCTTCATCTTTCATCTGGAATCCTGGGTGCAAGAAAAAGGGGACCCCTTTAAATCTCTTACCCACAAGCCCTCAGTGCCTCAGCCATGTCCACAACATAGTCTCCGTTCTGTTTTTTATATTATTATTCATTTTGTTTGAATGTCAACACTACACACAGCATCATGCTACTAATTAAATATTCATTAATACTCTTTATTTTATTTTATTATTTTTTAGAGCATAATATGCTCCAAGCAAGAGATTTTCATTAATTCACAGTGGGGGTAACACTGTTATGCATAGAAGGACAGAGAGGAAGGGGAGAGTGGGAGAGGATCATTATTTTTTATCTCTCTCTTTTCATCAAAAATAGTTCACACGGCCATAACTCATGCACACACACACACGCGTACACACATACGCTACAGTTTCTGCTTGTCTGCTTGGCTTTGCTTGTCTCGTTCGGGATGTACGGTCTGGGAGGCAGGAGAGTGGGGCTTATCCCCCGAGCTGGGACCACTCACTGTCACGGCACCCAGGCAGTGTAGAATGTGAGAGAGAGCATGGCTCTTCTAAGGGGGATGGGAAGGGTTTGGGTGGGGTACGGGTCTCATTTGGAGTTGGGATGGGTGTTCACTGGTGCTTACCAGAGTTAGGTGTGGTGGGCGAGTTGGTCTGGCTGTTCTGCACAGCAGCAGCCACTGCATGTGCTGCGTTCACGGCCGTCTTGGCAGCATACAGGTTGGCTTCCTCCTGGAACTTGCCAATGTTCTTCTTGTAGCGGATCCTCTTGTTCCCAAACCAGTTGGATACCTGGGGGAGAGGGGGAAAGAAATGGAAGGGAGGGTTGAGGGAAGATGGAAGGGGGGCGTTAGACATCAAGGAAGACGAGGCACAGAGCACTGAGCAGTGTGATTGTTTCAAGATGTCACGTTCAGGTCCATCAAGTCCATGGTCCCCAGCCTCCCGCAGTAATATCCGCTGGGCACGTAGACTAATTAAGCGATTATCAGACAGGGCTTGTGTGCTATTACGGATGAGAGCGTGACATGCTCTGTGTTTGTCTCTAGACAAAAACCAACACACCAGGGGCTGCTCGTCTTGTGGAAACATCAAGCTCTGGCGGCACTCACCCGGGATCACGTTGACAGAGCAGAGGTTCACGTTTGTGGCAAAGTTGGTAAGAATCCACGTGGAAAATGTATTTAGTTATAACAATGTCATGTTAACAAAAGAAAACATACTAAATATATAATAGAATTAACAGGCAAATATTTAAAATATTATAAATTAGACAATATATTTATTACGTCATTACAAGATGCTTAACTCACATAACTCCTATGTTGTAGACATATTTCCTTATATACAGTGATCTTACCACATAGAAGTATCTTATTGAACTGAATGATCACTTTTTTCTTCATTACAGAATTATCTTCCACTGCAATGTAATTTGATTTGAAAAAGATTGACTAATAACTGAATTCATTTAAGATATTTTTCAATTGCCAAGATACCATTTTTGCAGTGTCATACTTGAAAAGTGTCTCTTATTAAACCTTAGTATAATGGCATATTAAATGTGCATCTAACGCAATGCTGCTGATTACAAGAATAGGCTCTTCATTTATGGGTCAATAGTAAACTTGAATAGTTAACAGCACACTCTCACATATAGAGTTTATTATAGATATTAGAGTACTACGCCTAAAGCAGCTCTACTGATTCTAGCTCATACATGAATTATTGCAGTGATAGAAAAACACAGTATACTGGAAACAATACGATCTAGGTCACATTGGTTGGGGGGGGGGGGCAGAAGTGTGAATGCTTGTGCTGCAATAATTGTGGAATAATAAAGAGATTAGGGGTTGTTTCTTAATAGCCCTATAAATTACAGTGGCCTGTCGCTGTGGCGATCTCTCCTGCCATATCCCGGTGTTGGCTGGGCCAGCCAGAAAGCCTGAGCCCTTTAATGAAGCTTTATTTAATTTCCACCTCTGCGATTCCATTTTAATATCTCCAGCAGCCGGAGCCATGCTACACCAAAGCCGGCGAATTTACATGACATCAGATCAGTTCTACCCCACCATGTCACTGTGCTTCTAAATCTTTAATATCTAGGCAATTAAAATTAATGACCGCTCGGCTGAAGCCACCACCATTGGCAGGCTTTTGCCATGACATCAATTGTTTGATGGGTTTACCTAGAGGTTAAACTAACAAGCAAGGTTTAATTGGAAGCAATGAAAGCACTAGCCATCATCCTTTTTAGCTAACCTGTTTAGAGAGCAGCTTTTAAGGGCCCCTGAAAGATGCACAATCAGGCTTTAAGCTTTAGGCTTAGAGGCTATTGTAAATATGCACAGGCCTTAAGCCACATGGTGCAGTAATTCTGCCTGAAATAATGCCTAAAAAATAAGTATGTCTGCAATTTGTACATACTTGTACATGCTTATGACCAATTCTTTTACCTAGTTTTACACAGGATAGTTAATTTTGTCTATATAATCATTTTATTACTGATTGTATGTTGATCAAGAAAGATTCATCTCAAAAACAAACCTAAAATAACTCTTTGTATTGCAGGTATATTTATGACACATAACATTTCTTACAATAAAATATTTATGGATAAAAAAGTAACCCCGTCTTTCAGTTAAGTACTTTGAAGCACAAACCATACACAGCTGCTCTGTGAGGTTGGTGAAAGGAACCCACACACCCCTTCTGTTCTTATCTACTGCCGGAGCATGCTTTCAATCGACTGATCAGTGCAGCATGCAACGTCAGCCACTAGGCTGAATTACTACTGTACACCTGACCTCTGCTGTGGAACTGGTATGAGGAGAATGTTCCAGTGATGTAGTACTTCTGTGTGCCTACAACCCGACACCAGGTTTATTTTCCCTTGCCCATCAGAGAGGAGAGACTATGCACTTCTAGTAAATAATTGACCACCTCTCCAAGCTTGGGTCAATACACTGCTAGAGTCACTGAAAAGGAATAGATGATCTTCCCCATGTTTCAATAGCATCAGATTTATATTGCCTCTTTTAAGGACAGTGGGTGCTTGGAGTTCTAGCTTTGTTAACACATCCACACACACACACACACACACAAACACAAAAAAAATGTGTTCAATGTGTTAAAACAAATCTTCCCTGCCAGCTTGCAAGCTATTGTACTATTAAACTACCTAACCTAAGAGACAACTGCCATTCTTGCATATCATCTGTTTAACTATTTATCTGTTATTACGTTATTTGTGCTAGAAAACATGGCAGCAAACATCTATTGCTTTCTTGAAATATTTGCCCTCTTTGCCCTAAGAGATTGATTTAGCCACAGCAAATACTCTAAGGTGGTTTCAGTGGCCACAGAACCGCAGATACTATCAATAATGAAGAAGCATGCATTAATAGTTAACATATTAACCTGAGGCCAGGTTCAGTTGCATGTATAATGAGCTGAAAAATTGATAAGTGTCACTGGTTTGAACTTAAGGAGTATCATAGTGGAAGAAAGTGACCTAATTGGGTAATGGCGCCAAACTTTAGTCTCTATTCATTTGCATTTGTGGTCCTGCTTACTGCCTCCACGTTCCTAACCCGGATGACCAACGTGCACAGTCAACTTCAGTCAGTGCCCAAACTCCACAAACAGTATCAATTATATCCACCCAACACATCACAAAAGCCTCACATGCAGCTGTGGTGGTGCTTGTTTGAGAGAGGAAGGTGAATAATGAGTATGTTTCAATGCACTGCACATGAACCAGTATCAGATAAAGGGGGACTACATTTGATCAATAACACCATTATGCACACACTACATCACTAACAATCAATGCCCAGCTCCAAACAATAATTTTGCTTTCGGCGTCTAATTCAGTCATGGCTAACTCAGAAGACAGTTTTCTTATGCTTCATAGATGCACACTAAAAGAAGCAAATATTATCTTTGCTTGTGTGTGCACTAAAAGAAACTGCTAATCTGACTTTTTGAGGTCTTTTTGGCCAACACAACGCATACCACCATAAGAACAGAAAATGCCACACAGACTTTAAAGGTTGTTACATCTGTGCCAAGTTAGTAGAATGATTTGATATAAACAAACGCACTTGGCTATTATCAGCCTTTCAACATTAAATCTTCTCAAAATAATGCATAGCTTTGACATGCTAAATGCTTTTAATGCATTTTTACTAGACCCTACTAAGGGCTCTTCAAGTGACTTCTAAGAAAGTACCCTTGATTTCTAATGTTCTTTGATTGAAAAGCCATTATAACACTAAACAAAGTGTGACAGATCCCATGCCCCAACATACCAAAGACACAAAGTGATTAAGCATATATCACAAGCTCAAATACTATACTATCTGCAAAGATATGTTCTAATGGGGTTAAAAAAGGAACTTCCTTTTACAAATGTATAACAAATGAAAAGACATGGCACATAAAATGAGATGTGACCAAGGGAGCTCGGAACTTGCTGCAAGGTCTGTGAGTAGAGTTCTTAATCTGATGGGATGGTAAATCTTTGACAGAATAAAAGGCTGAGCATTTTGTGCTAATGATCCATCCATATGTGAAATATTCAACGCTGCACTGCATTGCTTAGCTCAAGAAAGTGGAGTGGTCTGTCAGTGCAGGTAAGGTGATCAGGTTGAAAGGTGTATGCATTCTGAGGTGTCAGTGAACACACATAAAGGGGTTTGAGGAAAAAAAGTAGAAAAACAAAAGAAGATACCAAAAGAAGAGTGGAGCAGGAGAAATCATGACATACCTGTGCCACTGTGATGGTGCTTCCCACCCCCTGAAGGCAAAAAAGAACGGCTTTTACAGTATCTGACTCTCAAGAGCCCTCCACAACCCCCTCCCCACAGCAAAAAAGATACATTTACATATCACAAAGAATTCCAGTGGTGTATACCGAGACCTGTAGGCTAACATTACACATTAAAAAAGACCACCTTGTGTGGTTTCATGTAAGAAAATAATTTTTTGTCTGTGGGGAAATGAGTGAGGGGGATACTATTGCCTTCAGGTGTGTGTTAACTTGGTGCTTACACAGGGTGGGAAAAACACTTTGATGGTACCATACACTTTTTAATTCACCCACCACTATCTTTTCCCTCTTCACTCTTCATGGACAGCCACATGCATGCAGAAGCACACTCACACGCCTAAAAAAGTAGAGGCTAAGATGGACTACAACAAACAGTGGCAAAAGAGCAGATGGCTACAGGCTGCAAAAGGCTCTGGTCTTCCCTCAAAGCTTAGTGGATGGAGGACTGTGTGCATGAAGGACAGGGATGATGAGAGGAAAGAAAAGGGAAATGGAAGAAAGGAGTGTAGGAGGACTCTAGTTCAGGATCCAGCCTTACACTCTGCCAACTCAGAAATAGCGTTTATTCATCTGTTTTATTTTTAATATAAATTTTTGCTTTGCTAGCTAGTTGTTCATTGGTAGCTCACTGTGCAAAACCTGTCACATGCACTGCTTTTTTGCTTATACTTGATTACGTATCCCCTTGCCTTATGAACAAGTCAAGCCTGGTGCAGATCACATAAGTCTCTTATGACTCTTATGTTTACAGTTTCACTCTGCGCATGTTTCAGCCAGCGTTTGTGCGTGTCTATTTCAGCAACTTATGTACTGTTTCAAATTGTGAATTGGGATTGAAGTTTGATGAATTTGATGGTCATTCAGAGTATCCGTTCAAAGCGTTCCATAATGCATGCTGAACCAGTCACACATAGTCACACAGAACCAGTCACATAGTTGCCAGGACTCATGATGTTGTTAAGGCAAGGGTGTCCAAACAAGTTATGCTAAAAAAAGAAAATTATGCACGTGACTCATTTTTGTCTGGGGAAGCCTATTTTTTGCGGTCTTATAAAGGTAAGTGAATTGTTCTTGGCTTGAAACATGGTTCTAGGAAAAGTCTGATGAATTCTTCTATTGCATAGTTCCAAAGAACTCTTTCAGGTTTCCTTATTTTTGTAAGTTTATTTTTCTGCAGTTATTTAGAACCCTTAGAGAAGCACTGTTGGCTTACTAAATCAAAGGTCTATGTGTTTGGGCCACAAGGGAACTAAATGAAATGTCCAGTCTCACCTGGGATACCGTGATGCTGCACTTCTTGGCCAGTTCCTCTTTGGCTTCTTCACTTGGGTAGGGGTTACTGAGGTGGGAGTAAAAGTACTCATTCAGGATCTCTGTGGCCTGCTTGCTGAAGTTTCGTCTTTTCCGTCTGAGTGGAGGAGAAAAAGAGAAAGGCGATTAGAGTGAGCAGCAGAAACGTGTCTGTTTGACTTGAGATAACAGCGCCGGGGAAGGCTCAGAGATGAGAGGGATAATGAGGGGAGCAGGACTCCCTCAGAATGAAAACTGGGCTTTTGAACTTGGAGGAACCCTCAACAGAAAATATGTACAGACACACCATCACACTGTTACTTCGCTGAACAAGCTCTAGCCCAAGCGTGTAATGTGCAGTGTTTAGGGCAGACAAGCTCTCTCTCCCTTAACCACAGTGGTGCATGCTCAGTTGGGGCTGTATCTTGGGACATTAGAAAAATCAGACCATGCCCAGCTGAGCACTGTTCCTCAAGTACTACGGCCTGGCCTGAAGGAGCTGTGCTCAATCTAGCTGACTGTGGCCTGCTCCAGACCACAGTGTACGCCCCCCCCCCACTTTCTCCTCCATGCCGCAGGCCCATTGCTGCTCAGACACTGGCTTCTTACGCCTTGTTTGATGCCTTTTACACAAGTGCCAGCACCGGCCCAACGACTATGCTTCCGCTCCGTTTGAGCATTTCCCCACAACCCTTTACTGCACTTATTTTCTCTCTCGTTCCCTTGCTCTCCTACTCTCTAGACCTCTCTAGACCTCTTGCACCAACTGTTTGTGATTACTGTAATCTGGACCACCTGCTGATGACCTCCTACCCACCAAACACAAATGACTTCATTCCCTCGCTGCAGAAATCTGAAGTGCTTTCAGGTGCTTAACATGGTGGTGCTGAATGGAAAGGCCTGCAGGCTGCAGGAAAGCTCTCCTCACTGCAGCACGCCTCTGTCGCTAATGGATGAATTATGGAGTGGAACTTCTGTTACTGTGGAAGTCACATGTTGGAACAAGCAGGTGCGGGGAAAAAGCAAAAGCTGTGTTTTAGCTGCAGGAGGAACACTTGTGATATACGTCAAAATAATCTGACGTTTAAATTTAAAATATTTAATTCTACAACAACTATGTTTAAAAAAGCCATAAAATCTATAACCACTCTATGTGCATGATTCTACTTAAAGTTACTATGTTTGGAAAGGAAAGTAAAAGGAGTCAGAAATACTGCAGTACACAAGAACACAAACACACCTTTGAAACTGAAGGTTCCTAAATGATTCTTGGATATATGTTATCTGGAACAAATGGTAAGATACAGAACTAATAAATTGCTATTTTAGTATATCCCTCTATCTTTCTTAAATGTATGTAAGTTTAATTCTTACCACAGTATATTATTACACTTGTTAAATGAGACAACAATATACTGAGAAAAAAGTGGAGTGAACATTTTAAGATGTTTTGGTAAGTTTGTCTTATTTTACCATTGAGGCTTGTACATGTAAGCTCCAGGATGAAAATATTTAAGAATCACTGCTTTAAATCAAAAAGTTCTTCATGGTAGTGTTTCTCTACTCTACTCTGGTCAACCATTTTCAGAGTTAAAATGGCTGTTTTATAGCAGGAAAAATACTTAAATGTGCATATCAGGCAGAGAGCCTTCAAGATTAGGTTTGGAAAAACACTGTTGAGACTTTTAAAAATCACTAAAT
The DNA here is from genome assembly GCA_021613375.1 of Megaleporinus macrocephalus. Lineage (NCBI taxonomy): Eukaryota > Metazoa > Chordata > Actinopteri > Characiformes > Anostomidae > Megaleporinus > Megaleporinus macrocephalus. The sequence goes on from CM038710.1 coordinate 20,896,400, forward strand.
GCTGTAAATGCAAATCTAAACGTAAATGCTTTATGGAAGCAAATGTGGTTTTGCTATGGTATTGTTCCAAAGAATCATATTAGGAATCTTTATTTTTAAAGGGTGTATAGAACAACAACAAAACAGACCTGGCATCAAGGAAGCGTGACCTCAGAATCATGACGGCTTCGCAGGTGCTCTGTTTGAGCTGCATCTGGATGGAGCTGAACTTGCGGTGAATGATGCCAACCATGCGCTCTATTTCTTTGGGTGAGATGGGCCGCGTGCGTGACTGCTCCCGCAACAGGTTCATCACATGGGTCGTAAATTCATTACATGCCTGAGGTCAGAGAAGCACAAAATTACGATTTTTTTTGCTGTGTGGTTCTTTAAGTTCCAAGATAAGGCATTAGGCATGCAATTGTGGATATTTGGTTATTTGTTTATTTGCCAATCAGTTAGATTTAAGAGATCAATGCAGTTTAAGCTTTGATAAAAAAAAAATCCCTAGTGGCTTAATCTCTTCTAGTAAGCATACTGACAATAATAACACTTGACACAGTTGTGCAGTTGAAGGCCTATCATCTCAACTGTACTCATTTGAACCTCTTCTCAGTGTTTTTTGAATAGAGTTAAAAGCAGCAACTCTTGAAAGGAGAGAAACACAAAGCTTGTGCCATTTATAGCCGAGCTGAGTACTTGAACAGCCTAATAGGTGAAGTCATTGTTGAATGCAAATGCCGATTTGCAATTTGGCACTTGCCCAACACCCAGAGAATTTAAACAGCTTTTCGTTAAACCAGTAGTTCATATATGATTAATTAGAATAACTCATTTAGGTAGTGCACACTTCAGCTCATTACTCTGAGTAAAATTCGTTAAGTATTTACATTTAGATAATTAAAATCAGGGGAACACCCTTAAGAAAGATGCATTTGCACTGGGCGGAAGGGTTGAACACCCCACCACATTCCCCACTTTTGCTGGGAGTAAATTAGACTCGTTCAGCCCAGAGGCTAGCTAAGCCATCACTTTCTGTGCCTTTTATTATAGCTTTGAGGGGCCTCTGACTGGGCCTCCTACACTCTTTCGAACAACGTTTGGCCTGATATTCTGCCTTTCGATATTTAAAATATCAATTAGAGAAATGTTTTTGTCTTGGGGGGCGGGATGTTCTCCTATCATAAAGGACTCTTTCAGTAAGGCCTGAGTCTGTCATAGAAAACCATTCAATCAACAATCATCAAGTATTCATTAAGAAGCTATTCAAAAAACAGATAACGCTGGGGATACAAAATGAATGTCAGCTCTATTAAAAGAATCAATACAAGGCCCCAGTAGAGGAGGCAGCCCTTCATAGCAACACTCTGAGATACTCTCCATTCAGTAAGTAAAACAGTCAGCTCAATATTAATAAAGGAGAAGTCTGCTGTGAGAAGGGTCAGTTAAGTTCAGGTCATACACCAGAAAACAATTGTAAATCAAAGTTGGTTACCACCTATCAGTTTAGAGTTTGGAGATATAAAAAGAAGAGCTCCTTGCTACAGTAGAAAATACAGTAAAGAGGAGCCAAAGACACCAAGATTCCTGAGTTACTGTAGGCATATACGTGAGCTTACAACACAGCCATCCTGATTCCAACAGTCATGTAGCACATTTGACATGAAAATGTCTGTCTAGACAGTGTACTGTTTTTATATGGGTGCACGGTTTTATACAAAAACCAGTTGTGCTAAGCCTCAACAGCTCTAACAGAGTCATATCAGTTACTGCCTCTTGCTTCACTACCTGACAATCCTGAGCCTACCTTCTGTCTAAGGACCTGCATGAAAGCCCATAAATTCATCACTTTCACAGCTACATACCATAAACATATTAGCTTCATAGTCAATATTACAGCAGCCACCATCCTAGTAGGTAGGAGCAATAGTTAATAATGTATGCATCAATGACGAAAACATGGTTGTTTGTGTATCCTCTGACCTGTTCATATTTCTCCAATTCAGTGTGGTAGATTTGTCTGATCTGAGAGAGTTTGGCTCGGTAGTCAGAGTGTTCGATGGAGTTATCAGTGGGGCTGCCTGAGGCTGCTGCTGCTGCTGCCGCCGCTGCTGATCCTCCACCTTTCTCTGGTCCAGCTACCCCTTCCGCCAACAGCATGTTGTCCAGACGCATGAGCTGGGGGTCTGGAGGGTCTTCCTCCTGTGCCCCACGGATACTCAGACCTGCAGAAAGATGAGAGAAAACAGAATGATGGGTCAACAGGGTATGCTGAAGACGAACTACTACAATTACTCTGCTTCATACTGGCATTGTGCAATACATTAACAACTCAATGTATGACACAGTTAAAATGACTTTTGTTGGATTATATAAATAATCTGATTCCCACAAAACACATCTGGAACTGTGCTCAAAGTGTTTGTGCAATATATTCTTCATTTTCAAGGGCTTTTTAATTTTCTTCAACATCTTAATGGCAACCTTGTAGATATACTCTAACACACTCCAGGCCATTAGCTAATTCACTGGAGGAATTCACAGTTTTAAGGTCCCTGAACGCAGACAGACAAACGAGAACACACCTAAAAACAGTTATCTCACCCTCATAAAAGCAGAGAAAGGTTTACATGTGGGCGATCACTTTCACCGCTTGCAATGCAGGCAGTGAGTTAAGCAGTGAGTTCAGTGAGTGCCCTGCGACCAGCAAACGCTTTATGACAGCAGCTCAGAGTGATGCTAGATGATATTACTACAAAAACACGCTGCCGTCTGTGGGCTATAGCTATCTGTGAGGAAAGAGAGAGAGAGAAGGAGAAAGAGAGGGGCGCTCAGGGTGCTGGGGCACTGCTGAAAGAGCCGGTAGGTATGAATTTGTTTTTGCGCTGTTTCGTAGACCTGCCTTCTCGTATTTACACACCACACTGCACACACTGTGTGTTTACTCACCGCCCAACATGACAGCGACACACACCAACTGACACACACTCAACAGAGCAGTGGCACTTTCCCTCACCGAGACGATGCTAAACAGAAAGCCGTCTGCATGCATATACGTGTGTGTGTGTGTGTGTGTTTCTGGGCGCCTGCTGCTCCAGCGCCATGAGTGCAGGGGTAATAATGAGCAGAAAGTGTTCTCACAAGTGCCGTTATGTTTTGTGGTTAACAAAGTGCGTTATTATACCATGTGGTTCTGCTTGCTGCACAGAGCAGCCTGCTCCAAATGTATGTAAATTTGCATAGCGATCGATATGAGGGAGAAAGATAGCTCATTGTGTTTGCTTGATATTCATAATGAACCTTGGAGCAGTAAAGAGCCATTAAGATTGATTACAGACTTCCTCATCAGTGCCTGATTCTCTCTCTCTTTCTCTCTATCTCTCTCTTTCTCTCTCTCTCTTCCTCTCTCTTTTCCGTCTGTCTGTGTAATGAACACCATTCATGTACAAGAATAATGAACCAGAGGAGGGGGGAAAAAGCTCTTTATTGTAAAAGATTTTAATCAAGAGCTTTAATCTTAACATGTATTTGATTATAGCAGCGCTCTAAGAAGACTGAAGACACAGACAGTCCTCGCTTTTGTTTCTGGCTAGTGCCTTCTGCCTTTGTTATCACAGCCCACACCCCCTCACCACCCCCACCCCCCATTCTCATGTGCCTATCTTTCAGCAAATCCTAATTAGTCCTCATTCAACACTGGGACATGCGCACCTGCTCTGGCAAAGCAGTAGCCTACATGCCCTACATCCACAAGAGCACAAAGAGAGGTAAAAAAAATCTAGCGGATATGATAAAAAAACAAGTCTGAAACACTGGCCATCATCTAGGCATTATTAATTTAGCAATTGCTGAAAAGTTACAAAATATAGCAACCCCGTTTATGTATATAAGGACTGGCCTGATTAGTCAGTGGCAGTGGGGCAACTGAGTGGCTTAAAGCCGTTAATTAGGAGCATGTTTAGAATATGGTAAAATGGGAGTACAAGTGCCATTGAACTATACAATAAATTGTTTAGTTGTTTAAATATAATGGGATTACTCAGTAGCACTTGGCCATCTAAGAGGTCTGCAGTACATTAAGATTCTATTTGGGGTATGGTAAAAGTGGGAAAGTACGAATACTAAAGAACTCTGAAGCAAATACAATTCTTTTTGTGTGTATATTGTGAATGGCCTGAGTTATGTATGTGGCAAAATGGAAAAGTAAAGATACTGCAAATCTTTAAAACAAATACAGTGCTGTTTGTGTATATTAGCTACAGTAGTAACATAGAGAAAAGCGAAGGGGTTCTAAGATATTCGTTATAGGTCAAATTTGAATATGACACAGAATAAAAAAGTAAGAAAATATAGATAGTTTAGAATTATACAGCAAATGCAAAAATGTTTGTGCTTAAATCAGCGGTTTGTTACAGGCCTATTTATAATAAGGGAAAGCACAAGATTACACATGGCACAACTTATTTTATTGCTTGTCCTGTGAAACAAGCAATGTAATAAATATTAACTGATCCCTACACAACAGTCATGAATGACAAGAACTACCTGTCCTTAATATACACAGAAAGTGCTAAGCTGGCCACATTTTTTTAAATGAACACAAACAAATGTTGGTTAAATGAATATATGTCACTTTGAACCCTTCAGACACTTGCACATGTTTAAATGTATGCTAGGCTCTACACTCCTAAGCTCTTGTGTAAACACTCTTATACTGTATACTAACCCAATTGCAATTATAAGCAAAGCTATCAAGAGAGTCAGACTAGTAAACAAACATGTCCTTAGGGAATACAGACACTTTCAATCTTACACCCACACACAGGCAGTCACCTGTCAACATGAAGTTACCATATACCCTACTGACACCATAGATCTAGAACAGCTCTGAACCTCCAGCCTGAGCCAGTGATTGAGCCTGCAGCCCATCCGGCGCTGTATTGATCAGGTGTTAGTGCATGTATGTGCTGCTGATACGAGGCCATAGGGTGTAATGGTGTGAGAGGCCGAGGATGAATGAGGTCATTTGTGGGAGACGCTCAGCTGGTCGTGCTGGTCATTGCAGTGTCAGCATATAGAGCCAAGGCCATACCAGGGACAATATGACCCTGCTCCACTGACTCCCTGTGTACCCTCTTACAAACACATTCACACACAGTTTGTTATAAGGCTTAAACCGGTTACTGTACTAACCCATAAGCAACATGTTCCTTCACACTGTGTAGTGCGCTTGCTTTCTAAAGATGGCTATGGCTTTGTTTTGTTGGGAATTCCTCTGACTCCATCAAGTACATTAAAGATACCTGCACACTGTTTCCCCACTCCAACTTGCTTGTCACTTTCACTTCATTCCCTCACTCCTGAAGCATCAGCCTGAAACTAGGGGGGAGGAATTCAGCCTGGTTTTCCTTTAAACCCCCATAAATCAGCACGTTCCTTCTACCTAAACAATGTGGGCCCATAAAGAGCTGCTTGTCTTGTGCTGTCAAGTTCTTGTGATATAATAATGTGGCTGGTCACAAAGGCTGATGTGAGGATTTGGTGTGTGGCACAGGTAAATAGTCGTGTTGTCCACACTGGGGCCTACGCCTTCATTAAGTGTGTCTGTTTCAATTTGGGAAACAGCCGAGATGAAAAATGATAACTTTTACAGGCAGAGAGAGCACTGTGGCCCTTTGCACCTCTCGCAGGGTATCGCAGCACCACTGTAGTCCAGAAGAGTGATCCAGAATAGCCAGGCTCAGCCCCCAGCACCCTTTGCTTACTTTCAGCTACCCGTTTCAGAAGGGAAGTGCTGCTTGGGTTTATCTAAGTGTTTTCATTAAATCACACACAAAGTGCACAAACAGAAGAAGCATTAGATTAAAGTATAGTATAACACAACAGACATCATCCGCTTAAGCTCGTATTATTAACCCTAGGCTCATAATTCAGCCATTAATCTTAAGACTTGGAATATTTACTATTCAGTAACTACTATAAAACTAAGAATGATGTCCAAATGTCTGAAGACACTATTTATTTTTTATTCTGAATTCAAGGATATTAATATGGAGTTTGAGTGCTGAATTCACCGATTGGAATATGCCTGTATACTTTTGGACATACAATGTATTTGGTACATATTGTCAAACCATTATGCAAATTAGAAACTTTTGTGTGGGCCTACAGGGTTTGAAGGCTTAAGTGGAATTCAGAGTCCCATGCCCAAAGGCCAAGGGTGCCAGTGGCTAGAAAAAGCCCCAGACTTTGTACAAACTCTGTACCCTGTTGTTTCACTTTGTGCTCAATCTTTCAGTTCTGTCCTTCCTGCAATTCACTGTTCTCTCTCAATATCTCTTGTGCTTTCCTGTTACCCTTTTCATTTTGTCCAGTGTGGCCTGATTTATATGGCTAGTTGACACTGGAAACTGAAGCATGCAGACTAAATTTCAATTTCTGTTGTAAAGTAACAAAACACAGTCTTATCATTCCAAATGAAATCAAATATGTCTGGGATGAATCACCACTATCACACTCCTGCAGGAGCTTACTCCAGCCCAAGGTCTGTAGGCCGCTAATAACACTTTTTTTTAGATTTACTCACAGCGCAAACATCCTGTCGCAAAGCCTGTAAAATAGGCTTTTCAGCTGATTAGATCTTACATTGGCAAAAAAGCTGCAAACACAGAGTCAGGACGGCCCATGGCTTTAGTCACAGATATTAGGCTGGATTTACTCAATAAACCCACATCTCGAACCTGAGCCTGATGCAATGTGTACACTCCTCTGAGCCATTTAACATATCTAAAGAGTGAGGGAACATCACAGGTAGCAGAACAGAACCTTGGCCCTCTCCCCTCTCGGTTATTGTTTTCTATTATATTCTATTCCTTTTTTTTCTTTTTTCTCTGGTGCAAGTCTTAAGGAGTTAAAACTAAGGAGCGACAGAAAAATGATTTCACATGGCTGCATCTGATGCAATGTTTTAGTGATCAGGGCAAACGAACAACAGAGGGACGCAGAGCTCGTGTAAAGGATGGGAGGTGAGCCTCACCTTTGTGGATGTGCCCTAACAAAAGAAATTACAAAGCAGAGGGCTGTGGGGGGAAGGAGCACAGCCCCAATTAGCCGGTCTTCTGTAGGCCTGTCACCCGATTTCATCAGATTTCATCCAACAACGCTCCCTGCAAAAGGGATCACTGTTGCTTGTGTATTACGCAAGGCTTTAAAAAAATACTTAAAACAATCATATTGGTCAATTGTTAAATTAAATTACCAGCACCTCTACTAAAACCTGGCAACGGCTGTGATGCAACTGCAAGCTTCTTCATAGCTGTTTTTAATTGGGCTGCAAGTGAATATGCTTTATGCTTTCAAAGGCCCAAAAAAAAAAAGTATTTGTGCACATTTTTAACAATAACAGTAAGACTCACTGTCATTCCCTCCCTTTACCCCTCAGGCATTGCCTCTGTCCAACAACAACTGTCCTCTGACCTCTGCCTTGTTTTCTCGCATCATTGAAGAGTGGCCAGGAGAGCCATAAAAACTCAATCCCGCTGTGTTAATGTGTAGACTGAGCCAAGCTCTTTACACACTCCTGCACATATACACACACTGTGAGGGAGAACATGGCGAGTCACTTGGCTTTCAGCATTGCTGCTGACATAAAGCAGAGGTTTACATGCTTTGGAGTACTGAAAGATTTATTATGTCTAAAAAGTACTTCAAATGTGAAGTTTTACAGTAAAAAAAATCTATTGTCTCACTCTATTTTTTCTCTCTGTCTTCAGTGGGTTACTCTGCAGGAGTTCAGACCCAATCGACACCTCTGCACATCTAATTGCATCGACTGGTGCAGGTCTCCCAAAGCTAACTAATCGAAAGGAAATTTATTTCCTGTCAATATCTACAAAGGTCATCTCTCTCACACTAGCTCTCTTTTCACTGCAGAGAGAGAGAGGGAAAGAGAGAGAGGGAGAGAGCAAAAGTGAGACAGAAAGGCTGAGAAATGGAAAGAAAGACATGGAGAGAGAGAAGGACAGACAGAGAGTACATGCACCTACATCTGTACATCATGTTAAACTAGCCACAGATTCAAAGATGGGGCAACTTAACGCAGGACAACATGCTACAAAGAAAACACACAAACACACACACATTATAACACACTTATACACTCCTGCTCATTTTGGACTCTTGGTCACATCTGTGTATGTGTGACGAGCTGGCAGATCAAACGGCTCCTCAGCTGCAGAGCCACCCAAGTGCGTCAAATTACCACCGCAAATCTTTTGTTCTGGCAAATAAAACAAAAGATCCGCTCACACTGATGCCCTTAAAGTCTCTCGTTCTCTCCATCAGTCTGTGTGTGAGTATTAGACAGAAAGAGAGAGAGACAGACAGAGAGAGAGCCTTGGCCTACATCCACATGGCAAAGAGAAAGCCAAGGAAAATGCCTGCAGGCCTGCTCTCTCTCACTCTTTCTCTCTGTCTCTCTTTGTCTCTCTCTCGCATGTAGGGTAATTAACATGCCATTAACACATTAATACACATTAGCTATTCCCAATGTTAATGACAGACTAATTACCATACCTGAGAGTGCACCAGGGGAAGCTACAACACGCTTTTCTCCCATGCATCGACTCAATTCAGACTGCAACCCTTTGCCAATGCTATAGTCTCTCTATTCCCCTGCAGTCAGGAATAGTCTAAAATCTCTACACTGATATGCATGCCTGACAGTGGATGTGGGTTTATTTAACATAAAACGAAAGAGGACCTATTATGCTCAAATTTTAATGTTCATAATTCTATTTCTGGATTTATTTTTGGAATAGGTTTTTACGCTTCAATTTTATCAAAACTCAATTTTTTTCTCAAAAAATTTTTTTCTTATTCTGTACTATTTACCTTATGTATAAAATTTGAGCTCCTGCTCTGAATGGTCAACCACTATAGTGGCATCCAGCTAAAAGTTCCACCACCCCATACCAGTGTGATGATCTTACAATGGCATCAGTTATAGTTAGAATCCAGCCTTGAAAATCGGGTACACCATTCACATGCACAAAAAGCTAGAGAATACACTTAAGAAAAGAGGAAAACCAGGAAAGCACAATTTGTCCCCATTAATTTCCATTAAATGCTTAGAAAAATTACATTCTTTACAATCTTCAAATGTGTATGTCTTATGGGGAATTATCAAAACATACATTATAAATCCCTTAGGGTTTTTTAGTTATTTCTATATTTTACAATTATTACATGTCATTGTAATGTTAAAGGTTAGGTTTACCATGATGCAAAATGCAGCTCCATACAACCCAGCACATTATTATTAAAACTATGTCAACTAAAGAGATTGACAAATAACTTGGTATTTGAATAGAGAGTCCATGCTGGAGATTAACGCACTGGGGAACATATGGAAGCTTATCTTGCAGATTCCCGGCAATCACTGATAAATTAGGGGGTAGGCTTTGAAACACTAAGCCCTGGAGATAAATGAGCTCTCTGATACGGTGAGTGAGAGTGAGTGAGACAGAATGAAAGAGAGGTATGGTGTGAGGAGAGAGAGAGAGAGAGAGAGAGAAGCCCTGTCTGTAGTGGATGATGATGTTGATGATACACAGTATCTAGTCTCTGTGAGACGAGTGATAAGCTAATCAGGACCACTGACAGTGATGCGTGACAGTACACACACACACACACACACACACACACACACACAACTTATCCAATCACAAAGAGAGACAGAGAGAAAGAAAGACAGAAAGAGAGCTAAAGAGACACAAACAGAGAGAGAGAGAGAGAGAGAGAGAGTGAGAAGGTGGCAGCAGTCATAAGAAAGGATTTCCTGTCAGTTCAGGTAGTCAGTGTCCCTGGATGATGATGCGTTTCCCCAGGAGAGGGTCTCTGACAGAAAGAGAGGAGTAGAGGAGGAAGGGGATGAGAGAGGGACAGGGGGCAGGGGCAGATAACCCAAACAAACATCTTGTAGACATTTTGCTAAGCGCACTAAAATGAATCACTGTCCTGTTGAAGAGTTGACATTTGTCTGCTGTAATACAGAGCACAGAGTCCAGAGACTGAGGGAGGGAGACAGAGAGAGAAAGAGTCCAAGGGGGCCTCTGTCACTGTTTGTTTTGTGTGTGTGTGTGTTTCCCACTTGGACACACAGCGGGCCTTTGGCCAGAAACCACAGTGGTCAGTGACCGGGCCTAGTGTGTGTGTGAGTGTGGAGGCTGGCCAATCCACTGTGCAAGGCCACTGTGGCATGGATCCCCCTGCCCACACACACATAGAGTGACCTGCCAGGACCTATTCAGCATGGAGCTCCTGAACTGGCCCTTATGGGGTCAGTAGCTCTTGCCAGACTCACCATTATTCAATCATTTGTTTAGTCTGTATGCATAATTAGCTGCAGATACTAAAGCCAATACACAACGCACAGCCATTTTGGTTTTTGTGCTGCAGTAAAAAGAGCACAATTCTTTATTTTCGCAATTCATCCAAAATGAGCCCTATTCATTCTGAATCCAACGCAATATGTATATGAGCTTCAGGCCTTTGATGAGGACATCCCCAGATTTTTAAATTTCCAATTTAACTCTCTCAATTTATGCCTTTTTTTAGTTCTCATATTTCATGTTAATATCTGGTTGGGTTATTTGTTCTTGTCTTATTAAGCTGCTGGCCTTCATTTGTGGCCAAGGTAGTGCGCTTCTTAATGCACACCCCGAGCAAATAATGCAAATGTGGCATTGAAAGCCACTTATGAAATACCCAAAGGCAACTAATCTACGCTAGCTGCTTCACCCTCCTCCACTACTGCCTAATTAGGCAAAGGAAAAGTGTGTAAAACCAGGTCACACACACACATACTTACAGACCGCAGGTTCTGCATTATTACTGTCATTATACGCCACACACGTTTGTGCTCAGACATACACACATACACACGCTCCATAGGTGGAGGCCTGATGGAGATGGCAATATAATATGCTCATATTAATCCCAGAATCCTCTACGCCTGGTGTTTTCATTTTCATTTATTCCAGCATGATATGGGCTGCAGGCACTGAGCTTTCTGCGCATGCTGCGCGTCTGAGCACCCGTGCACATGCATGCGTGAGGGTGTGTTGATAAACAACAAAAGCAGTGTTGAAAACGCAAGCCGGGCCGTGATCCAGTGCCAAAGAAATTATTTTTTGTTGCGGCGTCTTCCGCACCAGACTTGACAGTCCATCATTTAGATTTGGCTGCAGTGGATCCACAGCAAATACTCCTCTGCCTCGAGCATAAAGGCAGAGAGAGAGAATGAACGAAAGAGAGAGAGAAAGAGAGATAGAGGGGCATAGCCCATCTCCCACTAAAGACTGTGTCTTTTTCTTTCTGAGAGGAGAATAAGACTCCAAATTATAGATTAACATCGTCTTGTCTTGTGCATCCTAAGGCAGGAAACCTACAGAGCCCCAATTAGAGAAAGAAGAAAAAGGCACTCGCTGACACTCAAACTGACAAAGACACTGGAGCTGTCTTTCACACACAACACACTCCCAGCCTCACTCTACCCCTTTCTGCAGGGCACTCCTTCACACTGAATCCACTGCTAATGTTCTTCCGGAACACTCGCTCAGGCTTGAGGTAACAAAACACTACAGTTTGTCTGGAAAGGGTCTGGATGGGCACAGCCATTTCTGTACCTGGGTGCTACACACACAATGCCCAGTCTTTGAGCACTGTAATATTCTGTCTTCTGCCACTGGCGATCAGAGCCATGTCAGCGTCTGGAGCTGACACAAACAGGCTAGTGCTGAGGAAGAGGAATGCTCTTCCTTATGCACAGAATGCATGCATGCACAATATTTATATCATCATATGGCAAGGTGGAGTGCAAACAGATTAAAATAAGTGTTGCTGCACATCAGAAGTAGCTAAATGTGAGTTTATTTATTTATAAATTTATTTATAAATAGTCTGTATGTTTATTAAGCACAACTCGCTAGCACACAAAGTGAGAGCGTTATAGTCTTTGTAACTATCTTTCACAAGTCATCTTGCTCTCCAATGCCATCCTTTACCAAACAAAATACAGACTTGGGCTGCACAATATGTAAACAACATAACTGAAACATTCACCATTACATTACTGAATAAGCTATATACAAATAAGACTTCTAACCAAAGCACAGTGTTTTTGTTGTGCGCAGTAAATCCCAGTGACCTATCACAGTTCCAGATGCTGGTTTCAAATTACAATTGCAATATGCAGCATTATAATATGCTGTTAGCATATTGTCCTTATTGTGGGGACAAAAACTAGCAAGAAAGACATCTTTAGACAGAGAGGACATAGGGGGAGGAGGAGGTCTTCTTTAGCTAATTACAGTAATTAACAGTTGCAGCTTTAATTGGAGGGGAAGGCATTACATGAGTGAACGTTTTGTGGCTTGTGGTCGGGGCGGACCTGTCGTTGTTCCAGTGCTTTCGTCTGGAGCGAGGTTTGGGGCTCGTTGACATGACACGCGTCAGGGTTGAGCCGCCCAGGCTCATCACCCACACACAACGGTCAGCACTAATGAGCCGTTGGGTTAATGAGAGCATGCACATTCCACAACAGCAGCACCATTACCTTAGCCCAGGCAAACGTGCTTTTCTTTCTTTTTTCTTTCTTTCTTTCTTTCCATTGCTCATACATTGCTGCATCTCGATCTAATAAACTACTGACTCAATATGGGAACTTAAATCTTGATAAAGGTTGTAATGTTTTGCTAAAGTGGTTCACTTTTTGAAGTTTTTAGAGTTATCTGTCATTCTATATATTACATTACAATTAAAAATGCCTATAAAGCCCATTATTCCATATACTATTATTCCATTCAAGAGAATAACTCTTCAAGCTTGGACTGTTTTTAGTAACATAAAACCAATTTTGTTGCAGAGTCCGCTATTGTAAACAGAGCTGTATGTTGCAACTGTGAACAACAAGTTCTAATAAAATTAGCATTCAGAATGCTTTATATTACATACAAGATATCATGTGACTTTTTGTTAGATATCATGAAACGTAAAGTGCCTTAAATGACATCCTCTGTAATATTAGAGTCTATAATTGTTACTGTTTGTAACCGTTACTTAAGGAATTTAAAATCTTTAAACTAAATTTTTCTTTTTCTTTCTTTCTTTTTTTCTTCATACAAAGGAGCATGCACAAACTGTTCCTTCACAAACTACTGACGACCCTTACTGCTTTTTGAGGACTACAGCCTGTATTTTTCATTGAAAAGAAAAAGGAAGGGAAACACACACTTCATCTCCATTTTCGAGTCGACTGCAGCGGCGAGTGACCTTTTCGGCTTGTATTGGCTTACTTTACCGTTCCACATGTACTGTATATCATTTCCACAAAAGACCAGCCAGACGGTGCAACTCTGGGTCAAACATGAGGCATTACATCCTCCAAAGGCTTGCTCTACTACTCCCTCCCCTCCTATACTGCTGATCTTCTCTCTCTTTCTCATTCTCTCTCTCTCCCTCAATTCAACAAAGCTGGCACTTAGGCTGCAAAGTGCTCGCTCGTTTCACTGGCTCATCTTTCTAAATGTGTTTGTGAAACCCCACACTCCGTTGAAATGTAAGGGGATTTATAGGAACATGGTCCATTGAGAGATTCCGAGACACATAAAGACACACACACGCTTCTTTCTCTCTTCCTCTCACACTCTCTTTTCTTTTCATTCAAAATCTTCTGAAGCTTCTAGTCTCTTCTCTTTCCTCTCTGCCAGCTCGGTTGTTCACTACCATGTGCTGGGCAATTACATGCTGGCCCTGAAAAACGAGGCTTGACCGCTGCGTCCGTCTTTTTAATAAGCTTTGGTTAAGATGGCATGTGTGAATGGGTTCAATATCCTCGCAGTGGGCCAGAGAAGGAGGAAGCTGATGCTAAAATATGAGAGACAGAGGAGTAAATAGTGTTTAGGATTTGGTGAAAAGGGCAGGGTGCTATCTTTGTGACTCGGGCGTTTTCTTTCATTCCGCATATATTTTGCAGTCCCACTACATATAAGCTCAGAAGCCTTTGTTGGAAAGGGCGAGTTTGGATACATGCTTTTCTGCTGCATAGTGTTGCCTCCAGTTTGCAGATTTAAATATGTATGCACACTGAAAGCAGTCTTATGAATAAGTAAAAAAAGCACATTACAAATGGATCGACTCTTCACACTGCTCAAAGTGGCCTTAAGTTTGTGTAAAATAGGGCATGCTTAGTGAATAAAATAAATGCCCAGTGAAATGATACTACTTTTAAAGCCAGCAACTGGGGGTAAAGCATTATTAATATCATCTCCATAAGATATGCTTTTAGCATTTAGGCATCCATATGTGTGTTTTTGCACTGTTGAGTACCTCTGCTGGCCCCCTTGCGGACTCACTGCCTTCCCTCTTCCGTTTACAGCAGCGTGTTAATCAGAAGAGGAATAATGCAAATGTCTGGCCAGCGCCAAGACGGAGCAGACGGGGTGTGAAAGCGTCATGTTTGAAACCAGTAAAACAGTAAATACAGTAAGCGACTGGCCCTAAGCTGAGTTCTCTCTCAGAGGGGATACATAAGGTAGATGACGCAGATGACAGCCACATTATGGGCCCCTCAGTCCAGCCAAACCAGTCGCTCACCCACCAGCTATATCTGTCAGTGTTACACCTGCATTAGCCATGTAAACGAAGGCACCCGCAGCAGCTACAACACACCAGTGCGGCAGCTAAAGCAGCAAGTAAGCTTGCTTGTGTGCCCTCCCTAACCTTTGTACCAAGTTCAGTTAGGGAAGACAGATGAAGCACACCTGCTAGAGGTACTGGGGGAGATATTGTCAATATACATGTGACACATTATTTTGTTCTATTTTGTAGCTGTATTTTTAGGTTGAACATAAAAAACTTCCAAAATAGTAATTTTTTTTACAATAGATAAAAACAAAACTTCATTCTGGTTTATGTTGTTTCTGTAATGTTATCAGTGGTTTTCAAAATAGTCTTTAGGGATTCTAGGATAGTTCCAATTATCAACCCATAGCAATAGAGTAAAAATATGAATAAGCTGAGGTTTCCTGAGAACTGCTTTAAGAGAACCGGTCTCAGGTAGCCTTGTTTAAAAAAAGTAAAAAAAAAAAAAAGGACAATCAAAACAAGCCATGTCAGGTTGCTTTTAGCAACCTTTTTAGAGTACCACAAGGCACAGGAGCATTCAACTCCATTACTAATTACATTTATAATTAATGTTTATATACATAAAAACATCTATATAAACATTGTGAACTAAACCAAGGACTACCATTCAGTCTTTCTTTCTTTCACTCTTTATGCCACCTAAATGGAAAGGTGTCGACACTTTGATGTTGAGTCATCAAAATGGAAAGGCCATTAAATAAGCAAACATTTGAGCTAGAAAAAAAGGCATACACCTGATTTTAGCTGACCCCTCTGTCACAAGCACTTTCCTGTCTTTTTAATGATAAAACAACATCACTTAAACAAAGCAAACACATTTTAGTGACCGTGCCACGCACGCCCAGAATCAGTTTCCTTTGCCACATTCTTCTTTCATGGTTCTGCTCCATAGCATATATACAAATGGGAAAATATCCCAAGCAAAATGGGAGACAGCAGGGGCTTTTAATACACTCAGGCGATATTCCATACCTCCTGTACTCACACTGCATATCGGACTTTCAGTCGCAGCATAGGAGACTGGTAATATGTCAGCCTTTCTCGTCCCTTTTCCATGACACACACTTATTTCCGAAGTCACTAAATATTAGCCCTTTATCCACTGTGCGCGGATTGTATTGTTTTGCAGTACACCAGTATACTACCACATGTAAATGCAAAGTTGAACAGGTTCTAGCCTTTTTTTATCACCTTTATGATGTCACTCTGTGTACCTTAAACAGAGGCAATAGCACGGGCAGTCTTAATGGTCTGTGAGTGGGCACTTTAACCTTGAGAGCTAAATGAAAGATAAAGAGAGCCTCGAGCCTTTGCCCACTGTTCTTCTGTCCCAACACAGCCAGCCACCACAGTGGCAGCACTTGGCATGCTCAACTAACCACACACACATACACACCTTCTCAAACCAGATGTAGAGAGGGCAAAGAGGATAGTAGGGGTAAATGGCACCAAAGCCTACACTGTTTTCAGAAGTGTACCCTCTTAAAAATAAAGGTTCCGAAAAAATGAGTGATGGAGTGATGTCAAGGCCTTTCACATGCTGGTTGTTTAGACTTGGTGTTGTAAATGAGATATGCAAGCGAAAAGATCATTTATCATTATAACTATTTTCTTAGAACCATACGTCCAAGACAAGAAGCCTTTAGGAACCTTTTTAAACCAAATAGTGGACGCAATTTCAGTTCTATAACTTCTAAATTTCTGTATCAAACAGAGGAGTTTATATATTAAGTAATTTACTGATCTGTATGGCCAATACAAACCATGCAAACACATCCAATGCAGAAACAAGGAAATTCCCTGAGCTGAAATAGGGATTATGCAAGTTGTATAAGCTTTTTAGTGCACTTCACAGGAAAGATAGGAAGTAACTATGTATTTTCCATGATGGCTAATCTGCTTGGATCAGAGGAGATCAGACACACTAATAAAAGAGGTAGTCATCAGCAGGAGCTCAAGAGTCAGGCTTATTTCGAAAACGTCCAGCAACAGTCCTTCAGCCTTGAACAGCAACAATGCTTATTTTTGCTGGTCTGTGAAATCTAAGCAAAACCAAGGTCAATTGTGCAGGCATAGGTTTTAAAAGCACTCATAGAGCGTCATCCGTCAAGTACTGTAGAGCGGGGTTCTGTTGAGTGTGCTGTACCAAGTGTGTGTGTGTGGGTGTGTAGCAGACCTATGAACTCCATTAGTATGAGCCATGGTTTCTAACCCCTGCCAGCTTCTATGGAGAAACAGCACTCCCACGTTGCAAGCTTTGACTTGGGAAAAACCACCAGGGACTTCGCCTTTGCAATATGGAGGGTTTCAGATTAGTCCATGAAAATGTGAACAAAGTCGTCTCTTTTAGCGTCAACCCATGTTATTACTAGAAATACAACAAATAAGACCCTGGCACATTAAATCGCTTTCTGTCACATTTCAAAGTATAATTTAATCTTCTCTCTCTCTCTCTCTCTCTCTCTCTCTCTCTCTCTCTCTCTTTCTTTTTCCCTTTCTCTCGCCCCCTCTCTCGAGACACGTGACAATTACTTCATCACCGTCTAGTGACAGATTAAAAAATTGTCAAATTAAATATTAAAGAGGTTCTGTGGGCGACTGGGAATTTGTTTAAGAAATAACAGAGATCGGAGCTGAAACATAGAACCTATAAGCATGTTTTATGTTATATTAACGGGACTGCATCCATATATTCTACTCCAGGCCACCTACTTGGAAAAAAAATTGATGCAGAGTCCATCGATGTAGCTTCACGCTGTGCTGGAGTGTTAACATTGGTGAGAGTTGCTTTTGTGCTTTGCTGTCAAAAGGAATATGGCTACGTATGATCATGCCGAATAAAGATATGAATCCATTCACTACGCCTGAATATTTTGTTAATGGATTCTATTGTGCACGCAAAGAATAAAGTGACGAGTTCTTTTTCATGCAGCTTGAATCAGAACCCACTGAAACAGTAGTTAACAGCATTTAATTTTCAATAACGCCACAGATCTTGGGAGAGGAGAAGAAGAAAGAGGAAGAGAAGTGAAATACCCTGGTGGAATAGGCTGCAACACAAGAAGCACTCCTTTGTGCTGGCAGAAAACGGAAGTGACAGGTGACAGTTACGGAACGGCGCTTTTCCGGAGATCAAAATTGTGTGAGCTACAAAGAGGATGTGCCTGAATGTAGCACAGTTAGGTCTTTATAAAGAAGCAGTGCTTTTGTTGCCATATCAGAGCACAGACAACATTGATTCTTTGAAACAATGACTAATCAATAGAACAAAAGTCTCCCCTTCGCAAAAGTTTCCTATGTAGATTTCACCTCTGTCTCAATTAAAAGCGTCTCTGCTGTATAATGTATTAAAGGAGTAGTTCAACTTTTATCTTCAAAAAAATATTTTTTTTTCACAGACTTATTTTGGTGTTTTTTATTAAATATTTTCTCAAAACTACAAAATAGCACAACAATCCCTAAAGCCAGTAAGCCAGTCACAATCAAAGTAATCAAAGCAATAGGTAAGATATGATTGTGTGGCAGAATTTTCACTGAGGATCTTAAAACACCCAAAGTACATAGTTTACTGAGGATATCTCCTCTTTTATTTAAGCCTTTACTCTGCCTTCACTAGTTCATAAACATGCACTCTTGCAGTCAGCATCACTGTCATGTGATGGACCTGTATATGTGTGAGCATCTGTGTCTGCTTGTCTACAACTCATTGTCTACAACTCTGACTCACAGTTAAGCGGTTAAGAATAGTTATAGCACTTAAGACTGATGGCATAAACCAGTGCAGCACTTTGATGTGATGTCATCACATATCACCACTGAATGATGATGGAGTTGGCAAGAGATGACTGGTGGAGCCAGAGTCAGCACCCTCTGTGTGGGAGTGTGTGTGTGCATCCTGCGTGTGTATATAAGAGTGCATGTGTGCACTGTAAGAAAGTGCTGTGCTAGGCTATACTTAATCTAGGACATGGGCTAAATTTAGCATCTTGCTGAGAGACAGTGTACACTACGCAATAGTGATTTGATCACATTAGCAGTCCACTTTAGTCTGGTTCATACCACAAAGCAGGACATGAAACATAAATGGCACTTTCCCTGCAAAGATCAAAGAAAAACTATGACTTGAAAAAATATTTCCGATGACACTCCTGCATGTGTTCCTTGTTTCCATAGCCAAAAGTGCTATACTCACACCTACTGTGTGCTCCCAGGCTTGCCTTGGGGGCGAGCAGAATGTCAAAGAATCAGCAAAGAATGTTAATTGTCTTATTCATGCTCTGCACACAAACGAGTTCTTCATAGCAACTGTTGCAAAGTTGGACAAGTCCGGTCACTGTCAAAAAAATGTATTAACCATAAAAAGAAAAGAAAAAGCAGCGCACACAATTTGTAGTGCATTATGAAATTCAAAACATTATTACTTAAAATGCGTGTGAAAAGTAGGTATCGTTTTTGTCATGCAATCCAACTAACATTTGTTACATTCATTATTGTCCTTTCTAACCTGCATAATTTTCACAGGCGCAAAAGCAGAGTGCAGCTTGGTAGCATAGCATTTTAAGCATTCAATGTAATATAGTTACCCCAAACAAAGACTACTGCAATTTTGTATTTTAAATAGGCACTACAACTTTTTCATAACTTTTTTTATTTTCTTCCAGACACAACCTCTCCATCCTTGGCTCCTTAGTCTCTTTTCTCATGTTCCCTCTCTCTCCTTCTCTCTCTCTCTCTTTTTCTCTTTCTCTCTCTGTAGACTGCATAATTAATGATCTCGCCACGCTGTCAGTGGCGTTACGTGCTGGTTGAGAATTCGGTCGGCTCCCTGCGCCATGAGCCGCCCTTTACCCAGCAACATTAACTAGAGAGAGCAGTTCTGCTCGGCACAGCTACAGCGTCAGGCTGCCTCTTGTCTGCCCTGCACCTTTTGTTTCATCACTGTGATGGAGAAGGGGAGTGGAGGCAAGCACAGCAGCGGCTTGCGCTCCGGAGGGCCCCTGCCTAACCTCATCTATTATGCATTCGCAGCCTCTGAACGGATCGCTGACTGATCCTCAAATATTTCTCGAGGCTCTGGCGTCTTTTAGCTATATTCTTTTCGCATCAGCCTCGCCATGCCATTAGCCTACGAGAGCTTGCTGTTGTGTGACATGGAGCTGAAATTATGAATTGCCACTATGGAGAGAGGGGGCCGTTGTAGGCTGATGGGAGTGAGTCGATGATTGGTGGGTGATAGGAATGCTGTTTGGTGACACAAACGAAATTCTATCTGCAGGAGCGCTCCCTCTGGAGCCCTGCTACATGAGAGGAGGCTGCACATCGTTCCCCATGCTGGAGTTGAAACTCATACATTTCAATAGGGAGCCATTTCAAACCGAAGACCTGGCGATTAGGCTCAGAAGCCTGCCATTTTGTTCGAATACATCAAAATTCCCATGGCAATTTTGTCACCGTTTTACTTGTCAAAAACAATTGGTGGAGAATAGTGTGGGAGAGGGAAATAATGCATACTGTCTCTGACTGAAACCTGGGTTTCGCAACATACAGGGAAGAGGGAATCTTCTGTCTTTCACGTCATGCACATTGCTTTCTTTACTTACCCTCCTCTCCTCTCTCCCTCTCTCTCTCTTTCTGCCCACACACCCCACCAACATATCTCTTCCTCCCTTGGAGGCCTGGTGTGTTGGGGCTTGGGCCGAGACACAGATTAAGTGACTTGATCCTGCAAACATCCGAGGAATTCAGGCCCGCAAAGAGGTCAGCTTGAGGCCGAGGGGATAGCCTTACACACGTGCACACGCAGACACACACATACACACATAGCCTCTTCCATTAGCCTGTCAGAGGTGCTGTCACCAGCGTGGCCCTACTGGGCTTTCACAGGGAGAAATAGCCTCACCAATCTAGCCCCATGCTCCTTAATGGCAGACCACTGACTCTCGGCTACTTTAGACAATTACAGGCCAGTGAAAAACATAAAGCCAGGAGAGCAGTGAAAAGTATGTTAGATGCCCTTTTTCAAAAGGGAGTATATCAGCTGAAATGGAATGTCTTTGCCACAATTGGATTCTTATGAAATCATTTTGATATTTTCATAATAACAGACACATCCATAAAACTGCACTTTAAAAATGGGCTAATTGAATTACATATGCTTTCTGTAGCCTCCCCCCATCTGGGTGCTGTGGATATCCATTCGGCTGCTTAATTGCAAGGAGGTTTCATATGTAGAGGCAGAGAAAAGGCCTAGAGCCAGGGCATGGGCCACTTTTCACAAATGGCCTCTTTATTGGATTACTGCTGCATTTTAAGCCCCAGCATCCAGCTGTGATGCCATGTCTTCCACTAAAGTTCACTTGTTTGGGAATGCCACATTAGGTAAACACAAACACAGACCACAGTCTCCTGCACTTTCACTCAATTGGATTTCTGTTGTCTTGCCAGGGCACAAGACAGTCAAATGAAAATGTAAAATGCTAAACTTAAGCAGTGGCTTTGGGGACCTGGGATAGGCTCTGTGGATTTATCATAGGTCACGGAGGCACATAATCTTTGAGGGATGAATATTGCTTTTGTGAAAACCTGGACAATTACAAATGGACGAGCGAAAAGTCTTAGCTGATATTTCCTAACTAGCCTATACTGTCAGACAGAATAAACAGTTGACTTAAGCAACACTGGCAAGATAATCTGTCAAGATATACACAGTGACACATAGGATACTGTAGCTTTCAAAACACTCACTCTCAGCTGTCATTCACATTTTTCAAACCACCTTGCTAACATTTTTCTGTTTTCAGAGCATCTAGTGTATTCATGGTGTCAACTGTTTTCAAGGCGACAGTTAGCTACCCTGAATAAGGCACCTAGCGTCTGCGTGCATCTCTGCTAGCACTGCACCTTTTATGAACTCCAAAGCAGAAGGTCCAGCCTGATAATAAAGCCCAACAGGCAATATGGAGGCAGGGCGGCCAGAAGTTAGGGTGCAGCAAGGCGACAACACGCGGCGTGTTAGCAGCTAACTTACTTCTCCAGAAGATTTCAAGAGCTGAATGGAGGAACATGCTGACCTTGTCAGCTTTTCTCTGCCAGTCCCATCCCTTCATCTTTCTGTCTAGTTCTGTGGTTCTTCCTGCGCGCATTCAAAAGTGGTTTTGTCCTTTTTAAAACAGTTGCCCGCTAGCCGCTGACTGAACTAGCTTACAGTTAAAATGGTGTACTCTTCATAGTACAAGGCTGTATTCTGTAACTGTTTACCCAGACTAGACAGAAGAATGTTACTTAAGCTGCGTGTTTATCTTGAAAGGAGTGTCTAAATTTAACTGCTTAGCCATAAGCGTGTGTGTACAATTTTTCTACTCGAGCTCTGGTATGCTTACCGCAAAGAGTTGTGGAAGGAGGATGACAAAAAGAGGGGGGGTGGAGGTAAAGAAGGAGAGAGGGGAGCATCTTTTAGCTCACCAATAAATCCTCGTTATTTGAAATGGCGTCTTCGAGAACTAAGAGCGTTGTGGTGTGTGTTCTCTTAATCTTGCAGTCGGTGGTAGTCTCTGTGAGCCAGCCTGGGTTAATGCAATATCACTGTTGGGTGCCTCACCATGACACTTAAACCCCCCATTAGTAAAACACTCCCTTTCCACACTGTAGAAATGAGCCTTGGCTACCACTTCCACAAGCACACTGCCACAATCAGACTATTCATAATTGTCAGTGAAAAAGCAACATCTAGTGTACCTTACCTATAATCTGTGCTGTGATGCCATACACACAGGTTCACAATGACATCATATGCACGGGTCAAAAATGCATAATAAAAATTTGTAGAATTTGCGCATAAACTAAGCAAAGGGTAAAAAATAACAACAACCATAATGTTTGTAGGGCAAAAAAACAAGAAGTGGCTCATCTAGTGCCCTGGTAAATAAATGAATACCATGAATAGCACCATAATTGGAGGCTACAGTAGTGGAAAGCAGAGGAAATTCATAAAGGCAGGCATGAAGAGCCACAGATGAGCTTCTAACAACTGAAAATGCAAAGTACCCTGTCCTTAATATGGGCTTCATAAAGGGAGCCTAGCATATTTCAGAATATCATGTATTTACAAGAAAATGAGCAAATGGGGCAAGTGGTCGTGCTGAAAAAATGCTCTGTAGTGCAAGAAATGTTTATGGTTTGGTTTTTAGTTTTATCTCAGTCAAATCAACTAAAGAGCATTGTGAACTTGCTGTCACATCAAATGAGTTACAGTGAACTACAGCTGGGGTTCTCTCTGTTGAGTGAGCCTCGCAGACCTGGCGTGCATGCTTCATATCTCAGGTGCGTCAAACTGCTGTAAATTTGGTCTTTATTAAAAGAGAATTTTGAAAATCAGTAAGAATCAAAGGTCTGTCTCCAATTTGCCACATTGTGACCCTGGGAACGGGCTGAACATTTTCCTAGATAAAAAAGATCAAAGTAATTTTGGACCTGACAGATGCAGGGAGAATGTAACAAAGAGATTTATAGCACGAATTCCGATCAGCAATTGGTGGCAACATAAACGGGTCAGGCAAGGAAAAAAACACAGAAGACAGGGGATGAATTGTCTAAAAAGAGTGCAGCAGATGAGCATCTCTTAATATTGTGAAGGCCTCTCCATGCCTGCTGAGCATCTGTGCTCATGAGCTGTACCCATGGCTGGCAGGCTTGCCCGAACGAGTGTGCCCAGGATAGCCGTTCCATGCCACCATAATGCCATGTTCTCCCGCACACGTTCTCCCGTCTCCTCCTCCCCTGACGTGCCGGGTCTCTCCAGCTGCAGCTTAATTTCCTGTGACTTGCCTAATTACTGTAATTAAGGATTAATTGCCATTAATTATTCACACATAAGCTCATCGCAAATCATGGGGTAAATGTCTTCTGAAAGCTGCCATACTAGCCATGGATAAACACACTGGGATGCTTCAGGCAGCTGAATCTATCATTCAAGCCCGCAGCGAAAGAAGCCTCCTGGCCCGCCTACCTTACCAAAACAACCGTAAGTCTCCACAAGAGGAACCGTTTCAGCCCAGTTGGCCTGATCAGGCCCAGCTCACTTTCATTCTCCCAAATCAGTTAGACTGAAACCTAAATAACTCCCTGTCGCACTTTTTGTTCACAGTTTGGGTTAGGGTTAGGGTAATCCAAAAAGCAGTATTTCTTGAGCTATCCAGTACACAATAAAGCAAGTGGGATTTGGCTTTAGGCTAACATAAAGATGGGTAGATGAGTGTTGATCAAATGAGGAGTTTAAAGTGCTTGGACATTTAAACTGTGATAGCTCAAGATGGGGAGTTGGGAGGATCTCTAGTTTAAACAAGAAGCTAACATAAGTCGGCGGAGTAACTTTGATAGAACATCTGGATTAACTGCTCTCTTCTACCTCCAGAAGTGGGTTAAAATGAATGCTCTATAACAACTACATTTTGTCACACTCTTTTCGATTGAAGAACCACAGCACTCAGCATCCTCCTCTTCTGCTGTCTTATTTTCAAACATGGCTACCAGGCAGATAGTGACTGAGGTCCAGCTGTGACCGTGACTTCTTTCACCTTACACTTGATCTATTTGAATTCTCCACAAACTAGCGAAAGGTCTGGAGCTTGGCTTCTTTGGTTCGCAGCTGGAGGTCAGCAAGCGTCTTAGGAAAAAGCCCCAGTGTTTCAGAGGCAATAGTTTTAAAAGCTCACGCTTCATAAAATCATAATAATGGCCATCATGTAAATTTGCTGAATATGAAATGTCTGCCGGGAGGTGGCATGCAAATAGTATTTAAAAAGCCGACACTTTTACAGGGTCCTAAATCAGCCCTGCT
Organism: Megaleporinus macrocephalus; assembly: GCA_021613375.1. Lineage (NCBI taxonomy): Eukaryota > Metazoa > Chordata > Actinopteri > Characiformes > Anostomidae > Megaleporinus > Megaleporinus macrocephalus. The sequence continues at coordinate 20,920,920 of CM038710.1, forward strand.
TCAGTGTGGTTCATGAAACGGGCATGGAGAGGGAGGCAGAGTAGGGGGTTTGGCAAAAGAGAGAGCGAGTGAGAGAGGGAGAGAGAGAAAGAGAGAGAGAGGCAGACGCTTTACAGCTGGTCTGTGAAACTTCACAGCACCCTGACAAACTCAGTCATAATAGACCGAGCTGACAATTACTCTCCGACTCTTGAGGCTCTGTCGCTAAAGCGTCTGCTTGCCCAGCGCTGACGAGAGACTAGAGAAGTGCTGCCCTAGGTCTTTTAAACATAAACGGGAGAGAGGGAGAGAGAGAGAAAGAGAGAGAGAGAGAGAGAGAGGCACTAATTGTTCTGCTGGTGCCTTCTGCTTTAGATTAATGCAGGGAAACATTTTCATTTGGGTACATAAGTTTGTTTGTCTGATTTAAACATTTATGCTAATGGCCCTTCTGCTGGCTCTTTAATGCTTTACACACTGTTGTAAACAGCTCCTAAGCATATCCATCACCATCTCTCTCTCTCTCTCTCTCTCTCTCTTTTCAGTCCCAGACACAAGAGGAAAAAAGGCACACACACACTGCCAAATAGAGGAATCAGGGTCAAAGTATGTTGAAAGTATGTAGTCAGCAGTACTGCTATGCCTTTTTCATATGGGGCACGAGCAGCAGGCAGTGCTTACAGGTAGCACAATACCACTTTTCACTTTTCTGATAGCAGCACTGGAACCTTGAATATCAGCTGATACTGATACAGATTCATCATTTTTTTCTTTAAACATGACTAACTTTTAAAATGAGCTATTTTAATTCAAGCTCTTTAATGAATGGGTAATTTCTTTTTTAACATTTCTAAACAATTAAATTATTAGGATCTACACAAAGTCATTCAGAGTGATGTGATGTGAAATACTGATAGGAATATCCAAAGCATTTAACAGCACTGCATGTTAACCCACAGGAAGCTATTCATTCATTTTATTGTGACATCTTGGCAAAGAAAAAGATACAGGCAAATGCTGTCTTATTAAACATAGCAGGAGGATAGACCTGCCACCTAGTGCTGGCTAAAATGACTGGAAGGCAGGCAGGTCAGTTCCAGTCACACACTGACAGTAAGCACCAACACTGCTTCTTTCTGATACCCTTTCTGATACAAGATCGACAGATCATCTCTACCCTCATGGCCTATACCCTCTATGTCTCATGGCCCCAGTGGTTTGATGAGTTGTTCCTTTCTTACAGATATGTTTTTTGACTTATAATATGTACTGTGCAATGTTGATTGATGTAACTGTATCTGTGATGTGGGTATTTTTTGAAATTCCAGAGCTTTCCAATCACTCAGCCTTTATATTTTACATTGCTATACTATACTGCAACTGACTGACACAAAGGGTGCATGTGTATTTGTGTTCATGGTGTTTGTGTTCATGTATACTTAAGCATCTAAAGGTTGAGCTTCAGTGAGAAAGTTACACACACATACACACCCACACACCCACAAACACATACACAGACACCTCTCCGACATCTCACAGCTTGTGCATGCATCACCATCATCTAATTGATACTTTCCTCTTCATCCTCTCTCTCTCTCACACACCAACATTCTTTCTTTCTCTCTCCTTCCCTCTTTTTCTCAGCTGTCAGGGTCCCAGTGTTGCCTTCATTTATGGACTCCCAACTGCCACCACTGGGGTAATTACACTTCATGTGTTAATTGGTGTAAATACAAAGCTGCACCCTCAGACTTCACGCCATACCTATAAATTGTGTCTGTGATAAGAGTGAGGTGACACTGGAGAGACGAGAGAAGGGAATGTGTGCATGCATGTGTGACAGCATCAATGCATGTGACAGTACAAACTTTCTTACTAAGCAAGAATGCTGTAGCACGTTTTATCTGGTAAATATAAGACAGGTTTTATGGCCTCAGTCATAATGATCTCATTTGTTTAGACTTTCCTTTGTAAACCAGTAATCTAGCTGTGTTTTCAACACCTCCCTGAACAAAAAACACAATGATACATTTTTACATCACCAATATATACAGTGTTAAATTAGGGTTAGGTTTCTGTATAGGTCATTTTCAGTTCAGTTGAAGTATAAGGAAAACAGGTTGCCAAAAGAACTCCAAACCTCTTAATCCACTTGGTAATTGTGGGATAAGGTTTTTCACATGCAAACACAAACAGCCCAAACCCAGATGCCTGTTTACCCCTTGTCACCCCCACCCCACCTCTTTACTGCAGACCCTTTTTGGAAAGTCTCCGCTGTCAGCAGATGTCCTTCCACTGGAGACAAAAGAAATGAGAAGGGCTTTGGATATCATCAGCATAGAAATGAGGCAGTCTCTCTCTCTCTCTCTCTGCCCCCAGCCCCCTCTGTAGGCCCGGACCGGCCCCCAGGCCTGCAGCTCCAGCCACTGCGCTACCTTTTCAACTTGCAAATGACAGTGTCACCAAACGCTATCCTTCCATCAATCAAGTCAAGGGGGTCATGAATATACAAAAGGCAAACGTGGAGACTTGGCTACCTCCTGCTGCTTCGCTTGTCCCAATTATACAAGGCTCCTTCTTTTCTCTCTCTCTCTCTCTCTCTCTCTCTCTCTCTCTATATCTATCTATCCTTTATTTTGTTTCAGTGCCAGCTTTAGGCTCAATCAAGGTAGATCAGGCATGGTCCTCTTAAGAGTGGACTGCAAATGCAGGTTCACCATTGATGACCAATGCCATCTTTCTTTTACATCGTTGCTGCTGGTGGTCAAGAGACAGGAGAGGCAGGTTCTCTATAAAGTACACACACATTGACACACACTATAGAGAATTGTAGACAAAAGCTTATGCATTCACACAAATACTTTAACATTCACTCCTCTGACAGCCTCCCAACACACACACACATGCACCAACACGGGCAGGGATGGCCCAGCTGTCAACTCCTAGTGGGTGCATTAGCATTCTAAGTGATATCCAGTGCTGCTCTCTGATGAATGAGTGTGTGAGGGTAACTAATGACCTCTCTGCTGAAAGAGGAACTGATAGTCAATGGCTGCTCCTGATCAATACCGCAGAGCGTGGGTCCAGCCAACGACAAATCATTCCCAAGGCCAAAGGCATGTCTTACACACATACATTTACAGGCATGTTCAGAGGCAGGATATCAAAAGAGCCAGGACGCCAGAGCAGTCTCAGGGTCATGATAAGTTGAAAAACCGGGAGAGTGCTAAGATAAGGAACGGTAGGTTCAGAGGCTGAGGTGACAGAGAAAGTGATTTGTTTGCATTTCATCAGCAATTGAAATCTTATGAAATATACAGGAAAATGTATTTGATTATCTTAGCATTAATTTATAAATAGAGGCTTGTATATCATCTCCAAGTTTTTTGTGCAGCTACTGTTTACATTGTCTGAAAGTTAAATAGATAAATAGATGAATAGATATGCTCCAAAATCACTTGGAAAAAATTCTGGTCCAATTCACTTACTCTGTTGACCCTCCTGTAACGTTGCAATTTTTAAGATACTTGTTTTTCTTTGGACAGCAACAGTGACAGCGTGCTTTTTGGAAAAGCAAAGAAAAAAGAAACAAGAACCCTGAGATGAAAAGCACAAGAGGTCATGTTTCAAGGTCTGCCCTCAAGCTGTTTAGGAAGTGTTAATGTGTCTCCAAAACTGCAACAGAGCATACACTTGTGCATACACACTCTCAGAGGCAGATAAGAAACAGGGACAGTACAGGGTTAATGTCAGGCTCTGGCGCTGGGAAAATAAATTGCTTTAAATATGGAAGTGGACGTCGGAATGGTCCCTGCTTGAGCGGAGTGGGTTTGGGTAAACCAACAGTCTGTCGGCCATAATTTATAGACAGCTATGATAAATACTATTTGTCCATGACAGTCACATGAAATAATAAACCTTGGCTCTGCTATAAACATTACCAAATCTTGACACTATTGATTTATAACGTCTAACACTGACATCAAACCAAACAAGTGACAGAAACAATGCCCAGGCTTTAGGCGCAGTTTGTCAACTATTAATACTGTCAGAGCGAGGCTTTGCTGCAAGCTGGGAGAGCCAGTTGTCAGCTGGTCAGGCTAAAGGAGAGAGAGAGGGAGAGAGAGTATGTGCTGGAATCACAGACAGGGGTCCTGTCGGCACAGCAACGTTAGCCTAATTACACCCCTCCTCCCTCCCCAAACTCCCGCTCTGCCAGCCCCAACTAAAAAAATCCTGCATGTTAATTATGTAAATTATTAATTGGGCTGAGACTGCTGTTTATGGGACTGCAGAGTTATTAACTAGATCAGCCTACACTTACAGCCTGACCTGTGACAAGTCATAGCCAGCCAGGGAAAGTGACTTTTTTTTTTTCAAAGCATTAGGCACACACACACCTACTCTGGCTCTGCTGGTACACAGTGTTGTGTGAAAAGAGTTAGAGGGAAGAGAAATTAAAGTAGGCATGTCTAAGAATGAGTTCTCTGTTTTAATTAGCAGTGAGATCGAGGAAGAAAGAGAGAAATAGTGTCTCATTTCATGGCTGTCCAGTGTTCCAGGATTGAATAAGGGCTTGACTGTACACACCTGTGACAGGCACAGCTCATGCACTGTCACCACCTGCCACTGGCAACAGCTTACACTCTGAACCTCAACTGCATGCACATGCACATACTTGTTTACTCTGCCACAAAGCTAGTCCAAAACTTTACCCTAGTTAAAAGCAGATACATACCTGCACCTATTGTTCTCACTCCCTATATACGGTCTAATAATTACAAAATATATATAAAGTGTTTTTTTCTAGATGCTGTGAATGCATTTCTAACAATGTTTGAAAAGAATAGCTGATGTATAACTTTTTATTTCTTTGAATTGTATTTCTTGCCGAAAATCACACACACACACACACACACACACACACACACACACACACACACACACACACATATATATATACACACACACACACACACACGTGTGTGCTTTTCGACATGGGCTTTACATATACAAGAAATACAACACAAATTGTTTCAAATTCAAAATTTGAAGTTTTTAATAACTAAAAACTAATTTGATTGCAGGTATGTGTATAAAGTTATGTTAATATGTTACTCCTGTGCGATTTCACCGCTTTCAAATAATTTGTAAGACACTAGCTAAGATTCAGAAATTAAAAAAAGGTTGGATGACAATGCATATCTATAGTCCATAAAATGGAAACTGGAAAATGCTTGGATTACCAGTTCTTATGAAAATGCTTTTTTCTAGTTTGGTTATGTGATCAAATGAAATACATTTGCTCTTTTGTCTTTAGTTTGAGAAATGAGTAACAATTCACTATTTCCACCAATTTCCTAAGAAACAGGGCAATTGTTCAGGTTTACAAATGTGCTATGGTATATTGTAAAGTTTTCCATATGCTAGGTTTTAAAGGTGTTTTGTTATGACAGAGTAAATATGTACCTAATAGGGATTTGCACCTTAGTTTAAACCTGCTTCATATAGAAATAGAATTACAGCACAACAATGGCTTTAGAGTCTAAAATAGCTATAGACACCTATATGGGCAGACATTTCTCTGATGCACCAGGGACTGGCTTGGTTTAGTTTGACCAGGGCTGGTAAATATCATGGGCTTTACCATGCCTGACACTACACAGCGCTGCACACACGCTGGTGCCTGTACAGACAGTCATGCAGGAGAGAAATGCTACATAGGCTGCATAAGTGAATGTGTGTAGCAGGAATGAACGGTCTCAGCCAAGATCTGAACAGCATATTTTTTGCTCCAAACCTGTGGCCAATCTGTGTTGCAATTGTATGGTTTCAATACTGTACCACTTTGTCCCAAATAAAAAAAAATACCAAAAAGTAGGATTGGAATCAGCCAAGTTTCAAAATCAGTGCATCTCAGCTACAAAAAAAACATACATACACTGTTTTAAAATATAACCAACGTTGACGATCAAGTAAAATGGACCGAGTGCATCAACCTCTGATAATGAAAATAAGGACACATACACACACGACCAAACTACATTAGCAAGCACTTGTGCATTCACACTACATTTTAATTCCAGCTCACCCATTTGCCACACAGATTTAAATTATGGTTTGATTAGAGCCAAGGAGAAGGTACTGTAAATTCTGCTCTGCTTGAATGTTTGCAGCAATTCCTCTAAAATGGGAAATATTGATCTGAGTGATTTTCCTGGGTGCCCCCAGGGTAAGACAGAGAAAAAGAGAGGGGGGGGGTTCAAGAGAAATAACACAACAAAATGGAGAGACCAAGCCTCAAGGCCACTACAAATATAACAGTAATTCAACTTAAACTTTAGTTAGAAACAATAAATATTACTGTTTTGATGATGATGTTCACACATGTTCAGATGAGAAGTCCCTTTATTTCCTACACAGACTTTTATTGGAGACAGATTGTAAAACTATGTATTCACACACAAGCCAGCTGAAAGCTCTTGACTGACCGTTAAGTTGAGAAAGAGCAAAAAACAGTTATATTGTCCTGCCTTCGCATTCGTGTTAGTGGGTGGATAAAAAAAGTCTCTGGCAACTCTACAAAAGTGCATCATGTGCAGGCACGATGCGCGTCTGATCAAAGGGCCTGATTCAGTTTGTGCCAATCAATACACTCAGTCATGCCCACTCTGGATGTTAGTGTTGACTGAACCTGAACAGACACTCTGCTTTTGTCTGGCGCTTCTTCTGAAATGAATGAGTTTGCACAAAAGGCATCAGTCTGACAAGCATAGGTAAAGGATGGCTAGCCGATGGCCTGGGAATGGGGCTACTGTTGATTTTACATTATTAATTCGAGACAGACAAGGTCATTCGGGCATCCGATGACATGGAACCGGTCATTACCGCAATATGCTGCTGATTTGTCTACACACATTGATTGGCATGGCCTTGAAGACAAGAATAAAGCCAGCAAACAACCAAACATGACTTCATGAGGCATCAGAAAGTAGATTGGGGAGACAAAGTGTTCGGGAGGTACTTAAATGATTAAAGTTACAACTGTACAAAAAGAAAATCCACAATCAAATACCGGAAAGATATAATTACACTAGCTATGAATCAACAGCAAATATCTGAGCCAACATAAACTCCATGAACATGCTGAGCTTCTAGCACAAGTACAGGCATGGTACATAGAAAGAGAGAGAGAGAGAAAGAGAGAGAGAAAGCTATAGAGCGAGAGGCCTTGGTGGAGAGCATCTGGCATAAGCCAAACTCCGAGTGCCTGTTTCCAATCGCCCGAAGCGCCAGGCCCGTGCCAAGTCTGTAAACAGCCTTTATCAGCAATAATGGTGGCATAATCCCAGCTGAAGAGGGAGGCAGCATATGGCTCTGGCCTTACAAATGCAATCCCACAAAGTAGCAGGGTACATAGGGGAGGAGGATTTTTAAATGGGAATACCACTTACAGAAAACTCTGCCAGGCTTTGTTTTTTTTCCTTTGGGAAAAACAGATTGGGAACTATGGAAGTATAGAAATATGTGTGTTTTTGGTTTTTCTTTCACATTAAGATTGAAAATGGTGAGAGAGCTGCACTATTAATTGGAAGGCGAACTGTGAACAGCCAAGCACTTACATACGTTCATACAAGTAGACGAAAAGTGGACATTTTGTTTCTATTACACGAGTACAGCCGTTAATGTGTGCATATTTTTAAGAGTAAAAAAAATGGAAATAATGAAGGCATAATCTGATTTTAACATCATGATCATACTGTCCACCCCATGAACTATCAACTAATTTAGTACACATAGGTTTCAGAATCAGCTGAAAAAAAGGGCAAATAAATAGTTAAATCAAAATAAAAAATCATAATAAAAATTAAATCAAACTAAAAAGGATCAATAGAGTTTAAGGAACATTTATACCAAGTTATAGAAGACTGCAAGGATAAGAAAGGACGTAATGCAAGAAAAAGTAAAAAAGAAGCAAAGATTTGTTAAAAAAAAAAAAAAAAATGACAGGTGACATACATGTCAGACAGTTCATTTTGTCAATTTGTGATGTAGGTCCTGTAAAATGGACCTCACTAAAATCTTGATCATAGTTATGGCCCTGAGGATTTTTATGATATGCCAACAATTACACAATTAGGATGACTCCAAGCAAACGACAACAAAAGCTAGTGTAACATACAATATTACCGGTTGTATTATATTTTGTGCACTCACTGTGTTCTGTTCTATCTTGTATATATAGTTATTTTTATTTTTTTTTTTTTTAATTTCTCTTAAAACCCATTATCCTTTTGTTTTTTTTCCATAAATTAAAATTACATATATTCTTATTTGTTAAATATTCGATCCCTGTTTGTTCTGTACACAGCTACATTGTAAATGAATCCTGAGTTTAAATAAAGGTTGATAAAAAAAAATGACTAAGAAAAAATAGTCCCAGGGCAGAACTGCCTCCCTGTGCTGCTGAAACTGCAAGGAAGCTGGATGGTCACTTCCAGCGACAGATCCTCTGCACATGGTAGACAAGAAACCCACACAAACTACCCCATTGCCCCATATCACAGATCACATGCAACATATGTACACATCTTCGACTTAACCATAGCAACAAGTCTCTATATAAGTCTCTCCTATCACAGCTGATTTGTCTCCCAAAAGCCTAGCGGTTGTTACACTGTGAGAGGAATAACACTCTTGCCAATTTTTATACAAATTGGTAAAGTATTGCTTAAAAATGTTAAGGAGACAATTTGAACACCTTTTGTGGATAGATTTCTTGAAAGTTAAAATCAATACATAAAACCATTAATTATTTTCTGGTTAACGGTACTTGCTTTAACTGCATCTCCCTGCAGCTCCTGAAATACATTAGAGTTTCTTCTCCTCTTTTCTCCTCTGTGCTGCGATTAAGATATCCTCAATCGGCTGAGCTGACAGTAGTGTGCTCTAGTGTGAAGCTCCATTCTGCCATATATGTGTTGTCAGCTTCCATAGGATACCTCTATCATTAAGCCTATCACGCTTTTTTCAATCTCAATCACATTTGTAAGGCCAGCAAGGCAGATCTTGGAACTTTAGATCGGTGGAACTTTCCATCTCTCCCACTCTCTGGCCTGGCTTCAAACTCCCCCCATTGATTTTTCATCCACTACTGCCACCATTCATTGTTTGTGACATCCTCCTGTCCACATCTAAACACGTTCAATGAAATCAACTTCATATTTTTGTCAATGCCTGGCTACAGCACTGGCCGTATGGGCACTGGCATGTGATTTAGGACGCCGATTTTCAAGAACAGTTTACAAGACTTAAAAAGCAGCCTAGACGTGTTCATTTAAAGGGCTGATGATGGTAAGCAGGAGGCATTTTGTTCAGCCTAGAGACCTTACACTCTCCAGTCTGCTGTAGAGGTAGACAACATGATCATGATGTTGGCACGATAAGTTGCACCATGATAAGCTTTTTCGACCAGATTGTGGGCACTGCAAGTACTTAACTAATTGCTGTAATGTGGTGTTCAGTGCATGATGTAATTGAGAAACAGTGTTATGCCGTTGTTTCATGGTTGGGCTCTTAACCATGCCAGAATGTTTAAGCATTTACCACCTAAACCTCACCAGATTGCCCCGTTTGCACGTGTCTTTAAATGTACTGCACAATGCAGTAAAATTGAGGACCTCAGATAGCTGTGGACTTACAACAGAGCACATATTAGATGTATGCTTGAGATACAGGAGTGCAGAAAAAAAACTACAAATACAGCAATCAACTGTAAAACACTAAATTGCTGAGTAAATTTACACTCAATGTCTTAAAATATTATGATATACATTTTAAGCCATGCTGCCCATCTCTAGTCTTCTCAGAGAACTCATTGAAAAAGGCTGCAACCATGATAGCCAATGCTCCAAAAATTCACTGGAAAGCACCCACGTATGCATAAGAACCAGCTACAGCAACGCTGTGCCTCTGTGTCTCCCTCATAACAGCATGATAAAATTTAACACTAGCAAAATCCCCTCCTTTTTTAATTTGTCATATTTTCCTTAATCAGCCCCCTCCAACAGTTTTATCTGCCCTCTATTACAGACAGGATATTAACGTCGAACGATACAACAATAATAGCCCAAGCTGACCTTGACTTTTCCTGGTGAATTTCTAAGAGTAATATTTGATAAGGACATTAACAGGGGTCGGTAATGAGATGAATATTCTCCATTAGGTCAGTTCTGCTCAGGGACCGGCTCCGAGGGGGAAAACCGCCTGCTCGGCCTACGTGCTGGTCACTCTTACTTGTCAAGACTGATTTATTGCCTCCTAGCTGTTCAATTTCACATTTTGTCCCCGTCATATCCCCGCCTCGTGATCATTTGCCGCTGACCCTTGTAGGGCAGGCCGGGAATATTGATAAAACAATTATCTGCTCACCGTTCATTTGATTTTCCATTTCAATTACGTATTGGGGAAAGCAAAAAGAAAAAGATTGCGGCATTGATTTTTTTCCCTTTCTTTCCCTTGCCTTTCCCCTTTCTCTCTTTCTTTTTCTTTCTCTCTCTCTCTCTCTCTCTCTCTGCCTTTGATGGTGTATTTCAATGACATGTAGAGTCCCATGTTCACTATTTCTTATGTTTTTTCAACACCTTAACATTAAACTAGTGCAAGACCCTTCTAGACAGGCCTATCGCAGTGCTCCTAAATAAAACATGATAGTGGCAATAAGCACACAATGTAATGAAAGCCAGAGAGTGACGGATGAATAGACTGATAGTAAGCCTGACTGGACACATATAGAGAGGCACAGCGTGCAGTGACAGAAGCAGGGGGACAGAGGAAAGAGTCAATCCCTTCATATCTTGCAGAGGAGTGTAGCTCCAAATGCTCTGTCAGCTCTCTCAATCACCGGCCTCACATGAGCATGGACATAAGCGCAGTGTTGGGGCGAGGCTGCCCGTAATCTACTCATCTCTCCTCATGTGCCTGCTGAAAGGAGATAGAGAAGGAATTTCACTCCCTGAAGACGTGGGGAGTGGACCGCTATAGAGGTTTCATAGAGCATGGCCACCATGGGAGAGGCGCTAAAGAGAGTCTAGCTTAAGGGCCTTCCTGACAGGCCTAATCTGCTGCCTCTGTGGACTTATGTGCTAAATACGCTGCTGGTTCCATCAGTGGGAGCCAGGCATATAAAATATATCATCATTGTCATTTCTTTTGTCATTCTTGTATTTTTTTACTATGTGTAAACACCACATAGCCTATATACTGAATTATTACTCCATGGTCAAATGGTCTATATTTCTATTTGAGTACTTAAAAGAGAAGTCGGCTATTCATGTCTGCAGCCACATAGGTATCATTATTAAAATCTCACATCATCTTGCAATTAATGGCATAAGCAGTTCATAATATAATCCAATAATAAATGTGATAAAATGTTATTTAATGCTTATACATGTATTATAAAGTACTTATATAGGCAGTGTTGCTGCTCTTCAGCTCCTATAAAATTTCCAAGTGTCATTTCATTGATATGAGGTTTTGATGATATATGTGCTACAAGTCTCTGTGGACATTCTGAAGCAGATTAAGACTCTACAGCAATACAACGATAAAAGCAGAAGTCTGAGTTTCTCGTGGTTAAAGACAGGGTATCAAATATTCCAGGTCTTGTCCCAGATGTGCTGTAATCACTATTCCCTGTTAAATGTGACTTCTGAAGCAAAGACATAAAGTGCTCAGAAATGAAGGTGCGCAGAGAGAAGGGCTGAGGGGCAGCTCAGCAATACCTTTTGACTTTCACACGGCTGTGTGTGTGCAAGAGGGAGCGGGCCATGTCAAATGAGTTCATTACAATATGAGACTCAATAGATTCTCTGTAAATGATTTGGAACATTGATAATGGGTTAAGGCCCAATGGGAATCAGGCTGAAATAGCCCGGTGGGAGCCTGGGAAAATCTGCCTCAGCTGAAGTGGCCGGCTCCTGGCCAAAAAACCCAGAGCCCAGGAAGAGTGGAGCAGAGCAGCACTGTGTGTGTGTGTGTGTGTGTGTGTGTGTGTGTGTTAGACACGGCAAGAAAGCAGAAAAAAGGAATGCACTGCATTTACGTGCAAGCTTAAAATAAATTCAGTTATCACAACTATAAGACAAAGTATATTGTATTCAAGCTTAAATTAATGAAGCACAGTGCAACACTATTTAGTGATATAATTTAAAAGAAAAAAGGAGGTGACAGGACAGTAGGAGAAAAATGTTTGATCATGAAAGAATAAGGTGACGAAGATACAGACAGAGAGAAAAACTGGAGAAAAAATAATAAGTGAGAAAGAAACTAGAGAGAAATTCGCCTAAGCTGCAGAGTAGAACATAATCACAGCTAAAAAGGAGAGGAGAACCTGAAGACTTGAGAAAGCTGATGATAATGCCATGGCTGGTTAGTGATCCTGCACAGCCATTCAACTGTGCACACACATTCTCTCTCTCTCTCTCTCTGTCTGTCTCTCTCTCTTTCTCTCTCTCTCCCCTGTCCTGCTTCCATGCGCTCCACTGCACACTAAGAGCCCCAGGGGAACTCACATGGGTGACCTTATAGAACTTTGGCTTTGATCAAAGTTGAGGCCGAACGGCTCTGCAGATCTCTAGATGTAGAGGAGGATGAAGCCCTGCTTAAAAGCCCTGGCAGAGAGCAGCTCCCATAACTGGCCAAGCACTCTTCCAAAACAGGATTACCCACAGCAATTAAGCTAATGAACTAGCTAATGTAACAAAGCATAATGATCCTTCCTCTCAAGGCCTCTTCTCTTGGCTATTATAGGTGGCTTTTCTCCCATTTAACTCCAGATAAGTCTGGATCGTTATACGTTTAGCTGCAATGTAAAACACATGTCAGAGTATTGGGTATCACAGGAGTGCTTTAGCTCTATTTTCTTTAAGAAGTACTTTTTCAAAATGACTTGTCATGTTGTCATAGCAGTGTTTTGGTTGATGATACAGGAAATGATTTCATAAAAGGGAGAGGACAATGGTTCGCTTTGTCGAAGACGCTGTGCAGGGTAAAATAACACTTCCTCCTCAGCCGCTGATGTCAGAGAGGGGGAGACAGAAAGGGCTAGTGTCTAAAAATGCACTGTGAGGGGGAGTGTGAGAACCGAGGCGATGAAGAGGAGAGGCAGCAGTCAGAGGCTGAGATTTTCAACTCTCTCTTTCTCTCTCTCACACATACACAAACTCCTGGCCTCCACTCTGCCTCGACTTGTCTGTTCACCACTGCCTTTTTCATTTGAACACATTTTCTGGGCCCAAATTTCACTTCAATCTCACCTCATCTCTCCATACTACATTAACCCCTGGCAATTGCCTTCCAAATGACCCCATTACTGTGTAATTGCCTCAGCAGGGTCTGCTCTCTCTCCCTCTCTCTGTCTTTCTCTCTCTCTGTGGTAATTCTGTTCTGCTAACCCTCCACAAGCTCCCCAGCCATCACTCCATGCACAGGACCCCCATCAAAAAGTGCTGCCACTGACCAGAGCATGAGCACTCACACGCTCTGTCTCTCACACACACACAAACAGAGACTTTGCCTGCCCAGGTGACCACTGTGAACATCAAACGCTACATATCAGGGTTCTGCAACCTGATGATTGTATTAAAGTATGAAATTTCAATTGTCATTGTCATTTATTTATTTCATTAATTTATCTATGTATTCTATAACTGCCATTTTATTACAAATAGGCTTATAGAAATATGCCAAAATAAGTTTGAATAATATATATATCATTACATTAACTTACATTAAAACCTAAAAGTCAAATAAACAATTTCAGAGATGCAAGGTTTTGTTACAACAGCGACAAAATGAATGGAATGAAGGGATATCCAGCCTTCAGTTTTAATCAGATTTGGAGTGTGGGTGCAGTGAAGGGTGGTGAGGGGACCAAGCACCTCCCTACAAACCCTTACCTACACTGTTCTCACAAGGGAGTGTGTCATGGCTGCTCAACTGTTCTTCTTCTCTACACACACACTTACACACTCATGCAGATGGGTGGGGAAAGCAGAGTTGACAGTGATGTATTGCAACTGGTTGCAGGTGTCGAAGAGAGGAGCGAGACTGGACCAGTCATGGGTGGGTGGGCCAGAGAGGGGTATGTGAACCGAGAGAGATCGCGGGAGGGATGGGGTGGAGGGACGGGCTGTTCCACAGGGAACACAACTGATACTCCCGTTTACATGTGGTGCTCCTTCCTTTCTCCTCTTTTCAATCCCTCTTTTCTATCACTTTCTATCCTCATTTCCCCTTAATTTTTTTTCATCTCTATTCTTTTCTCTTCCCCTTTTTTCTTTTATCTTTTCCTCTGATTCATCCATTACTGTGAATCTGAACTACCTAAAGCTACTAAAGCAGCTAAAAAGTCAATTTTTTAAAACACTGTCACAGCCTGTCATGTCGTCACATTAGTGATTTTTTGAGAAGCTCATGGATCAGAATGGTTGCAACTTTGCAAATTGTATCATAAATAAATAAATAAACAAGTGGCACTTTCTAAGAAACAAACAAAAAGAAATTATTTATACTAGAGCAGTTTCACTGGCCTACAACACATATGCATTTACATCACTAGTTACAGATAAATATGCAAATACACAACAACTGTACACATATGCACACCCTTCCTATCAAAACCAATTTGCATCCTCCACAATCCCTATACCATCCATTTTTGCTGCTTCGTTCATTTGAATTAGCAAAAAACGCTCTTTTTTTCTTTTCTGTTCTTTCTTTCCTTCTTTTTTGGTTGCAGAATATCAAGGTGTTTTCGTTGCAAAGCTCTAACCGATCCTGCGGGATTTGTCTCCAGCAGCCTGTCTCCCTCCGCCTTTCAACACCGAACTCAGCGCTCCAATCAAACTCAACCCACTAGGGACTCCCCCCACCCCCCGCCCCCACCCCCCACCTCCCCCTGCAGCACTGCTTGCTCCCGCTGCCATCGATCCTGCACGGAAAAGGCATGCTGCACTATGCAAAGAACAAAGGCCTAGCTCCTGCCTCTCACACTGTTACATGGTACGATCTGTTTTGGGTCCACATGGGCTCACAAACCTTTTTAGAAGAATAAAAGCAAGGTTAATCAGGGTGTTGCAGCTTATCAAGTGTCTCTGAATGAGTCAATTATTAGTATTAAGTTAGACATGTCACTCTTTAGTTTGCTATCAGTTCATATAAGGAATATTTCTTTTGATGACACTGGAAATAACCACATATGACACTGTATGCACCAGATAATTATCCCATTTTAAATTATTTTATTTTAAATTGAACAAATCAAACAGGAATTACAGTTAATGTCAGTCATGGTCAAACAATGGAAATGATAAGAAAAAAATATAGTAATACTGGGACATGTCTATATATATCAAAGTAAATCCTACTAAAGTGTCATTTTGCAAGCCGATAGAATAAGACAGATGATTTCTTTGGTTGACAGGTGTGAAGTGTAAAAATTACCATCAATTGAGGTCAATAAGGGACATCAGCTGATTATGGTAATGAAGAGGAGTCATGTGACCTTCAATCAATTTTGCAATTGGTGGACCACTGAGACATGCCGCTAATTCATCCAGCATAATTCTTCCTGGCAAGGTTTAAAAATAACCACACCATAAATACAAGGCCGCTTTATATAATCAAAGGCTAATTCACTTCCTGACAGAAAGTAAATTCCACTATTTTCTGTGAGGCTTTATGAAATTGCCATCATTTTTAATTAATTCTTAATTAAAATATATTACACCACAGCTTCTACACATCTCTCTTGGTATTCTAACATAATCAATTCAGAACCATTTACATATCATTAATTAAAAGCTTTCGCCTCTCATCCTTAAAATCATAATGAGCTTCAGTTCCCTTATTAAGAAGCTACATACTCAAAAATAACAATATCGTGGCAAAACTCTGAGCTAGACGAGGTGTCCACTGCCACCAACCACTCCCATTTCATGCATTTTGTCTTTTTTCAGAAAAAAAGTTACATTTCGTAAATAATTAATTGTAACACATACATAACATTTTCCAGCTTTCCAAAGTTCATTACAGGAATTGCAGAAATATAGTTTTTGGTGTTTGTGGTAGGACCAGACTGGTTGATTGATTAGACGCATACAATTTAACTATATGACAGCAATGCAGGATTAAATGGAGAATCAGAAGACAAAACACCATCCTGGTTGGTATTCCAAAATTTGTACTCAAATTTAATCTTCACCATGAGAACATTATCTTATAAATCCTTGCTAATAATAAAATAATGTTTCCAGTGTGGTGGTTAATTAAAAGACATTTGATAAATGTAAGCACAAAAAATGTAACAACAAAAAAAACTAAGAAACAAATGCTTTAAGCGTTGGGTTAGGATTAGTGTTAGGTAGACTGGTAGACTGCAGCCTGCAACCCAAAAGGCAGTTGAGTAGTTTGAATAGTCTAATGATAGACAGTACGAAGAAATGAGTGATGGTAAGATCCTCTTCAATAATAACAGTGATTCAGCAGCACACGCTGCATTTCTTTCTACATCTTACAGCTCTCTTTTATGGTTGAGTTCTAATATCAAGTAATGATGGGTGTTCTAGTGTGGTGAATCAGGCCAATGCTGATTTCTATCGCATCTCTCTCTTTCTCTCTGTCACAGGTGTCCCAGTGCAGGTTGTCAGGATGGTGTGTTTGAGTCCTCCAGATGTCAGATAAATATCACCGAAGCTGGCGTTCAGGCCTGCTGACAGCAATTTATTTGAATGTGCGTTCTATGAAGGCTGCATGCCGAGATGACACCTATCCCCGT
The DNA here is from genome assembly GCA_021613375.1 of Megaleporinus macrocephalus. Classification (NCBI taxonomy): domain Eukaryota; kingdom Metazoa; phylum Chordata; class Actinopteri; order Characiformes; family Anostomidae; genus Megaleporinus; species Megaleporinus macrocephalus. Next base: position 20,937,739 of record CM038710.1, read on the forward strand.
TGTACGCACATGGACACAGGCGTGCACACATGCACATGCATATTTGCCAAAAAATGTAATAGCATGCACCTATTTTTTCACCCTCATCCTAACACATATGTGGCATACCTTCACATGAGTCGTGAGTTGACACATTTTTAATGAAGACCCCTAACTTCACACCTCCGATTACACACATTCTACATTTTCTGAGGTTGTACACACCACCACAACTTCCTCCTCCAACATGCACTGAATTAAAGCTGTTAAAGGCCAGAGTCAAAAGTGATGACTCCTCACACCCACGAACAGCAATTAAAAATAAAAAAAAATGGCTCTGGGGAAAGGGTGCAAATGATTTCAAGTCAACAAACAGGCTTGATTGTAAAACTAGAAAAAAGAACAAACATATTTGTCATTCAGCGCCTTTCAGAAGGTGGGAGTGTGCTAATATGTTACTAAAAAACTTCAAAAAAAAGTTTTACTACCAAATCTATTTTAAACCAATAGGTTGCACAAAAATGAATATATAACTAATAATTTAATAAAATAGTTTTAAGAGGTTAGAGTGAATAGTCTGAAGAACTCCTTATTAAGTCAGGGTGAAAGGGTGCGGCTAAACCATGTTAAATAGGTGGACGTATAGTGACGTCTGCAAACAAACGGCCTCATTCTGCATTCTGTTTGTTTTGGCAGCTTAGTTCCCACATATGTATTGTATGGACTGTGGAGTATGTTTTGAAAAATAAGGATTGTTTACACACTACTTCTAACTCTTTGTAAAATGTGATTTTCCAAAATATGTAAAACCTTTTAACAGATTTAAAGTCAATATGAAATTGGAAATCCTTATGCATTTTCTTCTGTATCATACATTTCAGATTAATCATTCCCAGTAAAATATCAGAGCAGTATTTCCAGCATTAGGGACCATTTTCTTTCAATGATATGTCAGGTTTGTGGAGTTCGAGGCGACACATAATATTCTTGGTAAATATTATTTTGCCCTGCCTGCTGGTACATGGTGATGTAAAAAAATCAATTTTAGAGGAGGATAAAAGTTAAGCACCTTTTAAAATGAAAGATTAATTGGAAAGCTATAATTTTGTCTTTTAAATAGTATGATACTTACACATACATACAGGCAAATTGAAGAACGAAGAGAAGTAGCTTCTTATAAAATTTTAAAATAAAGTCTTATATTTTGAATATGCATGTATCCATGTGTATACATACTATTTCTTTGAGTTTATATTTTTTTGCAGCTTTCTTAATTCCTCCTTAATTCTGCCGCAATTCTAAATTACTACTAAGGAGTAAGGAGAATTCCTCCTCCACTAAATGAAGAAGGGGGAGAGTTTGTTTAACACCAAACTGTCATCAACTTGTTGGGTCTTTATTTACCCAGGCCCGGCACAGACTGTATTCTATTTTAGGTGTTTTTCCCTGGACACCCTCGGTTCAGAGAATGCTTACAATGAGAAAAATAATAAACATTTAAGGACAAGCATGGGTATTTATCATGTCAATAAAATTAAACACTATGAAACAAATATTTTTGGCAAATATATTGCTATTGATATTGAGATATTTTGCTATTAAAAATTACTAATGAGAACAGCTTAAAATGTGTGAGTGCTTGTTCTCCATGAAGCAGGGTCTTTCCATGCATCTAAACAACAGAATTATATCTGTTCAGCAGGATCAACCCAAAATGAAGTAATGAAATACTCTGTGTTCTATTTTATTGTTTTCTCCTTTGTGTGCAATGGGGAATCTCCATAAATCATCATTAAGGACAAGTATATAATCAGCAGAGCATATATCTTCCCTGGCTTGACCCGTCCACTAATGAGAAAAGACCCTAGACTATCTTAGCTGATTAATTAATTTAAAATGTCGGCTGTTATTCAAATGCGGGCCTGGTGCTATTTGAATAGCACTTGACAGCAATGCCTGAAGAAATAATTTGGAGTTTGTGTGGCTCTCTGATGCATTGCTGATGATAACATGAGGAAATGGAACACAATCTGTTCTCTCTCTCTCTCTCTCTCTCTCTCTCTCTCTCTCAGTTTACCCCTCTGACTCCACCCTTCTCTTCTCCTTCCTCCCCTCCTGTCTCACCTCTTCAGTCTGCTTGCTGAGTTTCATTACTTCCCCCAGTGTTTGTGCCGCTCTCTGTGGTCCGGCATTTCCACTAAAGCTGGTGTGTTAGTACTGCGGCCCCCCTGTCTGTGCTGATCACCGCAGGCTGCACAGAGGGGGAATTATCACTGAAGGGAGGCCAGTCTGGCAGAGAGAGGGGGGAAGAGAGAGAGAGAGAGAGAGAGAGAGAGAGAGAGAGAGAGAGAGAGAGAGAGAGAGAGGGAGGAAGCATGAAAGAAAGAAAGAAAGAAAGAAAGAAAGAAAGAAAGAAAGAAAGAAAGAAAGAAAGAAAGGGGGAGAGAGGGCGGACAGTAAGAGGAAAAATACAGAAAAGAGAGGACAGACAGAGAAAGCGAGAGAGAGAAAGGACAGTAAAGAAAAGAGAAAGCATAGGAGAGAGAAGAAGAGAATAAAAGAGAAAGCATAGGAGAGAGAAGAAGAGAATAAAAGAGAAAGCAGAGATAAGTAAAAAATTTAAATAAAAAGCTAGCACGAGGGAACAGAGAGAGTGAAAAACAAAGAGAGAGAGGGAGAGAGAGAGACGCAGACAAAGAAAGTGTCCAGGGTTTTTTCTTGCTATTACCATAAACCACGACTTTGCTGACAATTGCTGTGCCGTCAGACTGACACACACACACACATACACAAAGTGTTTGGTTTTCCCACACAGCTCACTTCTGCTCACTTTATTCTGGCTGAGGGAGTGATTTTGATAACAATATGCACACACAAACACAGGCACATACACACCGAAGCTCCAAGCTGCCTCAAACCCCTCCACTTAAAAAATCTGCCCTACAGAGCACATTAGAAAGTATTTCAGTTGAAATTACTAGTGCCATATTTTTAAGTGCACAGCATGTGGGCATGTCCGAGTGTGTACGTATGTGTGCGTGTTCTATCTTGTCTCTCATCAGGCATGAAAGGTAATCAGGGCTCAAGAGAGATAGGAGAAGCTCGGTCATTAAATAAATTAACTGTGCTGCTCACTGATCCCGCTGCACTCACAAACACGCACCACAGCCGTGCTCTGCATACCTGCATATCTCTCACACATGCAGAAATACGATCCTCATACAAAAACTCTTGCTTCTGACATGCAAATGTGCATGAACGAGGCATACAAATCAGCCTACAGCAAAACTACATTCACACAAACATCTCCACACCAAAGCAAACACTCTGTGTCACATTGAAAGTGTCTCTAATTTGAGGAGGAACGAAAGAAACGCCCTCTGCCCCATGTGTGTGTCTGTATGTTCTACATTTGCATGCCGTGACTCCCCTACTCTACATGATTATATTAGAAGACTGGGAGCAAATTAACAAGGATGTGGAGTGCTGTGTAAATTACACAAGCAGTGGGGAATGATACACTCCTCAACGCCTCCTCCCATGTATACTGTCCAATAAAACGCTTTCTCGTACTAACAAACTGTGCAGCAAACCAAGAGAAGTGGAACCCAGTCAGAGTAAAGCTGGGTGAATCCAAAATAACAAAAGTCATGATACAACACTGTAAACAAGTGTAAATGATTAACCTGGATGTACTTTTAAAATTAAAAGTATGTAAAAAGGTTCTTTGGAGCTTTTGGGGTATAGAGCAACATTTTAAGGTTTGTCGCAAGAAATATTGCATTTGTTTATCTAAAAAAATTAATCTGCTTTGCATTGTCTATAGAACTGATTTGAGTTTGGAGGGAGCATTGGGCATTTAAGTACTACATCTTTTACAGTTAAGGTCGCATTTACAAATGCAACATTTTACACACCCTACTAATGTCTTTTAGTTGCTCATTGACTTATTCAACACTTTTTAAACTAGATAGAGAAAGAATATATTAAACGTTTCTGCAAAAACACTACCTAAATTATTACACTGTTACCTTCAGGCAATGTTTTACACTGAGAGTAAATTTTTGTGTGATGGTATGAACTTCACCGCATTGCCTAATGATCCATTCTGTTTGAAGCAAACTTCAAATGCAACAGTACAACAAAAAAAACTACCAAACTCTCTGCCCCAGCATCTCTCTGTTAACTGTAACATTCCTGTTTATCCTTACAGAAGTTACTGATTTAATTCTTGTACTGTCTTGCTCCCCTGATACCCCACAAGAGGGAAAAACCCCGAACTGTGCCATGTAAAACAAATCCGTATCAATCATCCTGGCGGAGCCGCAGCTTATTTCAGAGGTAGAAGTGAGCAAAATACTCCTTGTCAGCAGAATGGCCGCTGTCAGAAGGCCCTCTTTACACACCCACAGCTATGTGCTGAGACAAATGTCCCCCGAAATTCTGTGCAAAGTGGCAGGCTGAGTTCCAACACAGGGTTTCTTTTCGCTCTGACTCAGAGATAGAGCGAGTATGTGTGTGGATTTGAATGGACAAGAGACACAGGATCACTATGGCACAGATTATTGAAAATGTATGCCATCTCTCATAGGACACAACAGATAATGGCATCATGGCTGCTGTTTATCACATAATTTTTGAACCCAAAATGCACACATACACGGGGTGGTTTTATGAGTGAATGAAGATTTAGTTGCAGATTTAATGTTAATCTTAAAGTAAATGCTTACAATAGATACAAATTGGCAATGTCAATACAAAAAATTAAAGTTTTAATGCAAGCTAACAAAATAAGTCATTTTGGTACATTTGTGTTGATCTATTAAATTTCTTGATAGAACAATGATGAAATCTAAAAAAAAAAAAATATATATATATATATATATATATATATATATATTTTTTTTTTTTTTTTTTTTTTTTTTTTTTCTCTCAAACACAAACACATAATTTCAATGTTATTATAAACCATAGTACCACCAAGGTATTGCACTGCATTGTAGATTAGCTCTTTTTCAAATGTCTTCTAACCACAAGTAGCTATTGAACTCAGGCCATTAGTAATAATGCATTAGGCTGCGTCAAGCTGAGGCGTGCTGAGCGGAGCGGGGTGTTGTGTATTGACAGGGCAGGAACTCTCGGTCCGCGGACATGCGGTTTCCTCTGCATCTCACCCTCAATAAGATTACTGCAGCAGAGCCATGAGACAAGCAGAGTGCCAAGAAGCCTGATTAAATGAATTAACAAGTAACTGACACGCTGTCTCTGGGACCCTGCCACTGCCAGGGAGAGTTAGAAAGAGAGAGAGAGAGAGAGAGCAAGAGAAAGAGAGAGAGAGAGAGATTAAGAAAAAACAAGCTTCTTAAAAAACAGGGAATAGTATGCCTTACTTCTATGATGCTGCACATTTTTTTTCATCTGCTCTTTTATTAATTAAATAAGTCACATACTGAAGGTTCAGAAAGAAAACAAACGAGCTCTGTGACAGAGACTTCATCAACACCTTCAAACAACTGTAGTGACTGACAGTTATCACCAAGTGCTGGCAGAGGCATCCATTCAGAAGGTTCTCCAAGCACAGAGAGAAAGAAAGAGAAAATAGCAGGAAGGAAAAGCGGTAGACGAGACAGAGAGAAAAATAGCTGTAATGTACTCACTATGACCTCCACTTTCTGAAAGAGAATAAAAACCCGCTCATTTTGCTGCTTTTCAATCCCCATCAAAGCAGTGCAGAGGGGAAGGACAGCGTTCTCTGCTCTCGCCCATTAATCACCGCTTTCTGGGAGCCGCGCAAGGATTAATTTCTGTCAACCCAAACATTGGTGCATATTGTTATGGCGATGTTCGCTCCTCATTCAACCTAAGCAGTGGCCAGGTTTCTGTCCAATACGAAGAGAAGCGAAGAGAAGAGAAGCGAAGAGAAGAGAAGAGAAGAGAAGAGAAGAGAAGAGAAGAGAAGAGAAGAGAGGTAGCACAATATGGATGAGCGAGGCAGCATAGAAGCAGAAGAGAGACAGAGACACTGTATCCCTGGGGCTCTGACACCAATTAAGCCATTTTACCACAGGCTCAAAACTGGATATGCCCCCTTTCCCTGAAACCTAAGACAGCATCTAGCTCTGACTAGCCTTGCGCCATCTTTCCATTGCTTCAGCTTACAAAAATGAACTTTAGGAGCTTCGGGTGGGGGGAGAGAGAAAGAGAGAGACAGGCAGTGAAGGGGGCCACATTTTGAAACAAGCTTTTGTGTAGTTTAAATGATAGGGTTTTTTAAAAAAGGTGTATTAGGAAAAGTACAGTAGTCCCCTAGCACAGTTAGGTGCAGGGATAGTCAATCTCACAGTTAGGAACACTCTTTCTTCCTGCTATCTTTTTCTTAATCCACTTCTCTGACTGCCAGATGGCATGATGGCAAAGAGTTTCAATCCAGTGTTTTATCAGTGCAAGAGCATGTCAGGCCAGAAAAAGGGGGAGCATTAAAAATGTGAACATTAAATGAAAACACTGGAGACAAAGTGAGCGATGGCATCAGAGGGCTTTCTTGATATTAAATAAATAATGGAAAATGGATCAATATATAATCCCTCTAGCGATTAACCCCAAAGAACGCAGAGCTGTTGGTTTCAACCTCAGCCACTCGGTCCAGTTGTCCGCTAGATATCGGACATTTACATCCGCTTTTAAGTCTTTTTACGGTTGCCCTTCGGCAAGCAGCAAAGTGGAGCTTGTCAGGGCCGTGGAAGAGTAATGCAAGCTTTGCTATGAATTAAATATTAGAAATCTTAACGCAGCAGCCAATAAGAATTATTTGCCTTATTAAAGCACCAGAAGACGCTGATTAAAATTTCATTGCATTGCAGTCTTTTCCCTCTTTTCTCTTTTCAATGGATCATTCTAATGTGTAAAAAGCAGGAGGAACAATGGCATAGGGACTTAATTTAAGCAATGCAAACAGACAGAAGAGAAAAGACAGGATCGGTTTTGGAAGAATAAGAGTGTTAAACGAGTGCAATTCTTTGCATTTTAAATTCTTACTGCAGATTACACTCAGCTTCTCTTTTATTATGAAACAGTCTTGGCCTCCCAAATTAAACTACGGGTTTTAATGAGATCTCACTCTGGAATGCTATTTCAATTCAATAAAAATAATAAATAAGGACTGTGAAAAAGTTTAATGTTTTCAAGAAACAATTTACCATTTGTAAAATAATTTCCCTTGTAGTAAGCATTACCTGTTTAAAAAAGGTATAAACTGTAATTGCACTTTATCTTCTAGGAGCACTGGCTAAGTAATGCACTTGTACTGTATGTAGTCTTGTATTTGTTCTCTTCTCTGTAGGTGTTCCAGTCTGGCTAGGTATTGCATTGTCTTTTTTCTAGGTATCAGCACTGGCCCTGTGTTTATGGCAGTGTTTGAGTATAGAGTGGTTTGGACTTAAACCTGTTTGTACTAGATAGAGATTCATACTCTAACCAACACTAAGCACTTTTGTAAGTCGCTCTGGATAAGAGCGTCTGCTAAATGCCGTAAATGTAAATGTAAATGTAAATGTAATTAGTACTATGAATTCTTTTGGCAGGATGATACATGCAATACATGTTATGTGAATTATTTAATAAGGCAGTATAATGTAATCCCAATCATACTAACATTTTTTTTTCAATTTATAAGCTGATCCTTAGTTTGTATTTTAAAGACATCATACTTTAAAGCAACACTAAGCACAAAACAGGAGACATAAGTACTAATAGTAATGTTTTCATTCACCATAATGCAACTGGCTAAACATCCATATAAAACTCCAAATTAACAAAAAATAGCCCAGCAGATGTCATTACTGTAAAAAGGCTGTTGCATTCCCCGAGCGTAGTTTTATAAATTATATAATATATAGGTGACAGATGTAAACATTGACAAAATCTTTTTTTTCTATTCTTATCAGGCATAAATATGGTGTGGCTCAGCGGAAAGAAGTTCTAAAGCTTTTTATGCTCTGTGACAAAATTATTGATGACAACGCATTCAGAAAATTGCACTTATTTCATATACACACATGTCAGGGAAGGGGAAGATGTAAAATATTAAAACAGCAGCGGCAGGCGAGAACATTTACTTTTTTAAATGAAAATTTAATGTTTCAATACAGAGCACAATTTGGTTAACCCACAAAGAATAGCTGACAAGTCAGAGGTGATGTGAGATTCATCAGATGTCCTCTCTCTAACCCTTTCAGAAAGTGGGTCTAAGTGTGTGTGCGTGGTTGTGAGTGGGTGGATGCTGTTTAGAGCCAGAGTATATAATCGTATTCTTGACCTTTTGACATTAGAAAAGGTCAAAGCTGTGCGGGGGTCACTGACACAGCAGACGAGAGAAATTATATCTACAGAATAACACAAAAGCAAACTGTATGATTCATTCTTAATTATAACAAAACTATGAGTAACAAATAATAATATTTAAAAACTGAATATTTTTATGGAAAATACAAAGGCAACATTAAGCTAGAGTTTGTAAACACACTGCACTACTTCATCAACTATTTAATGGTTGCTTTCTCATAAACAGGCTAAAGGACCAATGCGAAGTCAGACGTAATTAAATGAAACATGAGCTCATCTCATGCTGGGCTGCCAGGGAGATGGGCTTTCTGTTGGGGGGCACATTTATTAAATGAGATTAGCAAATAAACGACAACGTCACTGATAGCGACGCCCACACTGAAGGCGGAAGTGGATGAAAAGTGAAGAGGGATTTACTGGAACACTTGTATTTTTGTACCTAAGTACTGCCATATTAGTGAGGGTGCATGATTATATCGGAATTATATTAGTACCTGCAGATAACTGCATAAAAAATGAAGGTATTTAGATATGGCTTGTATTTTACTGATGTGCTTGTTTTACTCTGGAAGAGCAAAGCGTTTAGGCAATGCTGTCCTATTCGTTCTATTTATTTTATTGCTTTTGTGGCTATAGAAATAAATGTTATAGTCCTAATAACATTCCTACATTTTATAAATGTTTACTTATAGTCTTAGACATCGGCAGATACAAACAAGAAAAAAAAAGATTTACAGCATGGGCCCATACCTATTCCCATATTGATGCATTCCTGCATATAAGCTTCACTAAAAGCACAGACACACACAGCAGACAATACACTGCATCTCCTCAACAGGACAGTTTCCACTAGCATGAAATTTCCAAACAACCATGACTAATGCATTCTGTCCATCTGAATGGAGAAAAGAAACATAAAGACCACATTGCATCCCAATCTAGAGGCTAACAAATAACCTTATGAATATCTTTTGCAAGTTACCATGAAAGGTAGTTCGCATAGTGCATGTATGACATTTTGCTGAAGCCGATGGTAAGCTATATAACAGAAGAAGTCGTGGATTTAACTTAATTGTAGTTATGCCGTGGTGTTGAGAGGACGTGTTACTTCAAGAAAAACAAAAAAATACACTGAGCATGTAAAAGTACGCGATTAGAGTTTTTTTTCTCTGTGTACTCTGACTTCCATCCTTTCCCTCCCCTTCTATCTTCTCCCTCTCATTTTCTTTTACACATCCCACTTTTATTGCCACCCTCGGCTGGTGGAAGGCAAAGGGATTTGGGGAGCTGTGGAGAAGATAGCCAGCCTCTTCTTCCTCAATCCCTCACTCGCCCAACAAATGCGAGACAGAGAGAGAGAAAGAGAGAGAGAGAGAGAGAGAGAGAGAGAGAGAGAGAGAGAGCCCTGCTGAGAGAGAGGCATTCTGCCTCACACTATCTTGTCAGTGCAGACGCATCACTGGGGCAGACGCGAACAAAAAGCAGCCCAAAGTCAATTGTCTACTTGGCTGAATGGCATTATATTGTGGCCCGCATATATTTACGCTGGCATTCAGGAAAAAAAAGATGTGATCTGCACTATTGTAGCAAAAGCCAAGTGAGGAAGGCGGAACCTACTAATACTCTTCATCTCTCAGACTTAGAACTCTTGCGATAAAGCAAAAGTTCTGCATACCTCCCTGACAGCTGAAACATGGATTATGACATGGAGTTAATATTTCATAGTTTCATGGTTTAGTGCGCTTTGTTATTTTCTAATTACCAAACAAGTAATGAGTGCGTTCACTTATGAATTAATAAATATGCAATTAAGTGGAAATAAGAAACTGATTTCATATATTTATATTAAATGGCATTACAATCAGTGACACTAACATACCACTTTTATAACAAAAAAAAAAATCTGATTAACAATAACCATATCAATGATAGTAATGATAATGCAGCAGATGTCGAATCAACTTCAGGGTAGATTTAGTTGCCTCATTACCGCTTTGTCGGGGTGCCTCAAAATAAATGTTCCCCAAGGGTTTAAGAAATGCTTACTCTCTCTGTTGCCACATTCCATTTATTCAAGGTAATGCTTTTAGCCAGCCTTGCATGTGGTTAATTACAACCGCGGGTACAGATTAATTCAGCCGGTTCAGAGTGTGTGAATCGAGGGATCGCTCTGGACAAGCGAAAAACAACGAACGCAGCACAGGACTGAGAAGAACAAAGCGTGTGTATGTATGTGGGACGTGTGTGTGTGTGGGGGGGGGGGGGGGGGTGTTCGGGGGGGCTCTTGCTTTTGCCTCTGCCCCTGTATCTGTCTTGTTGCATGAGTATTATTGTGTGTTAGAGTTTTCCTGTGCATGTTGGGAGTGTGTGTTTGGGGGGGGGGGGTGGAGGGGGGGTTACACAGCACAGCAGGGACCACACTGCAAGCTTCCTGTGGTCTTTCTCTCCTCCAAATCGCCTGCTCCTGAACTTGATGAGTCAAAGGTCAAAAAAACAACAAGTCAATAGGCAGGCAGCCTCTGAGCCAGTGATCGAGTGAAGAAAGAGCAAGCAAGAGGGAGAAAGGGAGAGAGAGAGAGAGAGAGAGAAAGAGAGAGAAAGAGAGAGAGAGAGAGAGAGAGAGAGAGAGAGAGAGAGAGAGAGCTTGTGATTTTGGCACTGTAATAGTTTTCTGTAATCTCTCTCTATTGATTAAACCTCACTTCAGAAAGGAGTGGTGCTTCAAAACACCTCTCTCTCTCCCTCTCTTGGTCAAAAATGCCATATGGAGGTAATCTTTCACCTTTGTTATTCTTTGCTGCTCCTGCTGCTTCTGCCACTGCCGCCGCCAGCCCTACTCTCTATCAGCGCGAGAGCAAGCAAACCGAGCACAAGCCCTAGCACACACACACTCAGTGTCTGATCACCCTGGTAGAGATCTTCGTCAACTCAATGTTATATTACTGTATTCCCTCTTGGAATAGGGCACCGACAAGTTTATTTTTGCTACTGCACACCCCTTCTTACGCATTCTTACAAGACCTGTCTATCTGTGCAAAGATAAGGCTTGCTATGTCTGGTGGGACAGTATACCTCAGTTTCCAGATACTAAACTTCTGATGAGAAAATAGCAATTATGATTACAATCATGCTTACTGTAATTAAGCAGCAAAGGACCCTCTGCAGCGTCCTCGTTAAAGGCATATTCAAGCATCACGCAAAAAAAGAAGGGGGGGGGGTTAGTGTGAAAAAAAGAAAAAGCATACACAAATGATAAAAAATTCAAGGAAGGCTGTATGGAGGCAAAATAATTTCAAGCATTTCTGCCACATTCCCTTCATTCGATTCATTTAAATGCAAAAAGCAAGAGAAAGTGGAGGGAGAAGAAAAAAAACAAACCCCTCCTGCTAAAAACACTCAATTTACTGACAGGCAAATGACTTCATGCTGCCACTTAATCTCATTTCTTGCATAATGCCCTCTAATTAGCATATCAAAGTGAATTAATACTTCTAGGGCTTTAGCAATGGGGAAATCTGCTTAGGGCCTCCAATAGCAGTTAGTGGAGTGCCAAGAAAGCTCCCCTACACTACATACAGCTTTGCACTGCAAAACGCTTCCATCCATTTATCTGTTCTCTCACTCACTCTCTCTCCATTCCCCTCCTGCCCGACTACTGCTTGAAACAGAGAAAGTGCCCAAACTCCATAGTGCCCCGGGCCTCCAATAATGTCCTAAACCTAAGAGCCCAACAATCTTACAACACAGAGAAGATTTTGGCCATGTTTTCTCAATTTTAGCATTAAACTAATACTAATTAAGAATAATGCTCCTTTTCATGCAGCATCAAAATGTTGAAATTTTATGTCTATCTGGCCTGGAGTGCACAGAGCATTTTTCTATAACTGTAGCCTAGGCCACATAACTTGTACTTGCCAGCATAAGGTCTGGAAATGGTGAAGATATGGCTGTGCTGGTGGGATTCTGGCAGGCTTAGAGCTGCTGGACTGTGTGCTACTTTAGCCATGTTGAATCAGGCAGGGGTAGATGATGCCACAGGGAGCAGTGAAAGGGTCGCGTTGTGCTCCTATACAGCTCAGTCCAGAAGGGTCATCAGAACAGCTGAATGATGCCAAAAATGGATAAGTGAGAGAAGGAGGTGGTAGCGGAGATCCACTGAACCCCCCTCCACCACCACCACAGGTTACAGGCTGGAATTGTGCGCCTCCCATGCATTCACATACAGCCAATGATGGTGACGTTACAATTACACTGGCAACAGACGAGCACATTATATGTGAGTTAAATAACTACAATTAAGAGCAGCACATACAAGAAAAATAACCTTATACAAATATTCCCTACTGAAAATGCAGAAATGCAAGAATCTAGATACACACACAAACACACAGAGAAAGCGCTCCCAACACACATGCGCGCACCAACACACACAAACCATCTTTCTTCTTCTCTTTTTTCAAACAGATGTACATACATAGCGTTTCATTCTCACTGTTTACATAGTTACAACACAAACACTTCAGGTTTGATTTACCCATTTCACCTTCCAGTCCCCATTACATCGGATCCAACAATGAATTCTTCATCTATTTCGAGCTTGCCTCTTAACACTGGCTGCTTAAATATTAAAAATAAATAAATAAATAAATAAAAAATATATATATATATATATATATATATATTATATATATATATATATATATTGTGGCATAAAAGCAAAATGTTATTTACAATTACTACTTTATCATGTGTGACAAGACAAAATATAAAATGCAAATATATTTTCTTGAAAAAATATTTATATATATATATATATATATATATATATATATATATATATATATATATATATATATATATATATATTCACTGATAAATAATAAATTGATCAATTACATATATATAATTATATCTTTATATTTATTATAATACAAGGTCAAGAAGTTCTTAGACCTAGCCACTGTATGAAAAAAATCAATTCAATCTTGCTGTTTTATTTACCAAATTCAAAAATCAATTGCCAAAGACAAAACCTGCCAAAGACAAAACCTAACAATTTAGCATTTCCGCAGATCTACTCGGACAAACAAACAAACAGCACAAATTATTGTTCCACATAATACCATTCAAGTCGACAAACTAATAAGCACCAATGTACACATGATGAGACAATGTCCTTCAGCAAACTGATGAAGAAAAAACCAAGCTCTTTGTTTAAAATAACAGAGAAGTCTTCTCATGCCAAGACAGCCCTGAACCCCTGCATCATGTAGATCACAGCACTGCCACAAACAGTAACTTCTGTCAGACTACTTATTATTTTAGATGTCAGTTAATTATTTTAAAAGTATCCCTAAAACCTTTCTGAGAGACCACCGCATAATGTATTTGAACCTCCTCTTTTAGTATTCCTATATAAGTATTATAGCATTCCTCAGCAGAAGTAGTTGTTACTGTATAATAGGAGACAATGCCAAACACGAAGCATATGTTCACTCATGGGTTAGGAAAGAAATGAGCAGAAAGAAGCTTGTTAGTGAATTAGCCTGAATGTGCTGGGGAGAAAAAAGGACCCCTTCAAAACAGCCTGCATCAAAAGGATTACCCAAGATTACAGCAACTGAGCTGGTAAACAAGCTCATTTAAATAATTAGCATACTTAGGGACTCTATTCTGTATGTATATTTAATTAGAGATTTAATACAATATGGAACATAATTGTATTAAACGTAACACAATAGGCGCACATGGAAGCGCACGCCACATCCACAGGTGGGTTTAAAGTATTGAAAATGCATAAACAGAAGATGATAAATGTTTCTTCTAAATACAATTATGTAGGGAGCTTGGTGTTAAAATAGGTTACATATGTTTCACTTAGAATGAAAACCTTGGAACATTACTAAAATATGCATTAATAAAACTACAAGTTGTGCTTGGGGGTATGCACGGCACTCTTTTGTTCGGTCTCTGTAAAGCTTAAAGAATTTTCACAAAGATGTAAAGCTACACCTAAAACATTAGGATTCGCCATTCACACTCTCTTCTATCTCTGGACAAGCATAAAGTACAGCTCAAGCAGTCTGGGCAGCCGAGAAGGCCCTTGCCCTCCCTTGGCGGAGAGCTCCAGTGGCCTAGAAGTTCATTAAGTTTTATGATCTTCCCCAAGTCACTTTTGCTTATAAGCCACACAAAGGCCACAAATCTGGTAAAGCACAATTACACTTAAAACGACTGTAGGCAGAATGCTACACACAGTCGGATGCATGGAGATGACACACTGACACTGTTTTGATCTGAGTAAAAAACAAAAATCTTCAACATAATAAATGTCAAGATAAAACACATAACTAAATGCAATAGTGTAAGAATTTAAGATGTAAGAAAATGTTCACCTGTGCTCAGGACAAGCTGCAAATAAGTACATTTTTACTAAATACACAGACCACCCACAAAGAAAGCTTTCTTAAAGACTGAGATCAAACTTGCCATTGCATTCAGTCCGGTTTTTACTTCATTCAACTGCTATTTCTACCCCAGGTACATGCCTCTTTGCCACATTTTTTCACATTGTGTGCAAGTCTAGAGCCATTTTAATAATACCAGATGCAGAATGGTGAAAGAAAAGGACAACACATTCGATTCCCTTGGCACTAAACATATTACTGAACTGATGCGGTAACGCTCAATGTGTTTTGAGTCCCCCCTTAAATCTGTCTTTTGTGAGACAGTGACATATGTTAATATACGACAATGGGGCACACAGTATAGCCTTGGTAAGACGTACTGAATTGATGCGGAATCTGTTGCTGATCTTAATTTACTTTACAATGTGGCGAGGCAGGCTGAGTGAATAGTGGACTGTCAGAAAAATAAGAACGGAATATTTTGGCACATGCAAGAACGTGGGACGTGTCGTAAGACATACATTTGAATATACTGTACAGCAACTGCACAAGTTGGCTGCTTTTCAAAGTTTTGTCTTTTTCTATGAGAAATTAATTATGCGTAATGTAAGTGGGCTTTTTTCTCACTAGTCAGTGCTTGTAGGGTACCAGTAAAAATTTGGACCATGGGTAAAGTTCTCCACAATACACCTCTATTACATCAATTTACCGAAAATACAGAATAACCACCACCTAAAAAAATCTTAACAGCACTTTTTCCTGTTGTTTTCTCGTTGGTTCAACTGTCTTCTGTGTGGACTTGCACAGTGTGGACGTCGTGCATAATAAAATGCTGCCAATAATTCGCTGCAGGTCCGCCAATAGTGCCAATAATTATCCTATAAATTGGATATATAATTAGGCTAAAGACCACAGGAACTGGACTGCCCTCAAGACCACATTTCAACACACGCGATGGAGCTAGCGGTAATTGTAATTAAGCAAACAGGCACGGAGCATGTGGACCTTTGCACACAAACACGGAATACTCTGACGCGCTTTGTACCCAAGCAATTATCAATCATTCTTTCTTTCGGGTTCAAAGGGAACAATGTGAGACTGAGTAAACAAGCGGCTAGCGGCTACGTGCCTCGTGTGAGCCCCCCGGAAACTAGGACCTGGCTTCCATAAAGCAGCGGGAGAGGCTGCCTTCACAGCCCGAGCAGTAGCAGCGAGCAGGTCTAGCTGCTAACCGGTGCTTTTATTTGCGCTCTGAGCTTAGCAGCAGCTAACCAAAGAACAGAGGCGGTCAGAGCAACGCCAAAGAGAAAAGAAGACAACTAATAAAGATGGCGGTGTGTAAAGGTTTAGGGGCACCGGAGGTGCTTCTTTTTGAGCCGTGCGGGTCGGATACGTGTTTTTCATTAATACCGAATGCACACTCTTACCTGTTTTCTCCTTGATCTCGCAGAGCACGCTGAAGAGGGCAGGCTTCATCCTGTGGCAGTTCAGTCCGTGTTTCCTGTTTCAGTTTGGAACAAGACACAAGATTGGTATATAGTCACTTAAAATGATAAATATTTTTTGTTGTCATTTTATACAAGTCCATTGTGCACTGAATGTTTTTCTTCTTTTTCTTTAAGGAACGTAGTAAATGCACAGTATAATTCTGATTTGTGACTCTTAGCTTTTACTGGATCAAAGGGAAGCTGGATTACAAACAACGACTACATGTATTTTTTATTTAATTAATAATATCCTATATAACTACATAAACAGAAATAAAATGTCATGCGTGGCAGGATAGGTCTTGAAACGGCGAGGCCTCTTTGGTCCAACTACTGGAGAGTGATGCTGAAACTTCTAATGAAGTGTTTTAAAGAATAATTACTGAGTACGTGAGGTGCAAGGTTCACTATGTATTATACTTCTGAATATGACCGTCGTTATTTTACATTAAAAACATATTATGGGACGTTTTAAAAATGTATGAACAGATAAATGAGGAGACAAAAGAGTCTCAATTGGATGTGTTAGACTTGCACTAGTGTAAACATTACAGAAAAAGTTCTCAACAGTGTGTTCTGGAATCTATAATGCAAATGTAATATCTGCATTAGCGAACTGAATGGGATTTTATCTACAGTGCATCACTCAATGATTTTAAAGAAATCCACCAACTTTGCTTGCGCCTCATCCAGACTTTGGTCTGTTATGGTCATGATTTGATGCAGAATGTCACCGATGTCTTGTTTCCTGCCGTCCCCATCGGTCCCGTCGTGTCCGTGTGGAGGCGGCAGTGCCATGCCTCCCTGCACCGAGTGAGCAGCCAAATTCACACTGCCGAGAGTCTGCATGATCCGCGCCTGCTCCGCGTCCATAGTCCGCCGCAACCCGATCAATGCGCTTCTTGCTCAGTCACCGAGGAAGCTAAAGAAACGCGGAATGAGCACATGCAAAAAAGCTACGTGACTATATGAGCAGCATCTGCCGGGCTGGTCTCGTCTCCGGAGCGTCTGACGGTGAAGCGGGTACGCGGCAACAAGGCGAATAGCATGAACCGCGACCACAAGCGAGAAAAAAAACTGTTCGGCCAAAGGCTTCACCTTCTTACAACAGTAAAAATCTCAGGCGTATACCAGTTCCGTAAATATGTCCTTTAGAAGAAGCTCAGCCTTTCTTATTTCAACTTCAGCATCGAGGGGACAGTGGTTGCCCGTTGAATATTGTCCGAGCCTTCATGCCAAACTGACTCTGCTGAAGCTCCTTGGAGATGTCTTGATTTTGCAGTCTTCTTTAAGTAATTTCTCCGTTTGCACTTCTTCAAAACTTGCTCGAATCCGCACTGCAATCTGACGGAAACAAGATCCGGGTAAATAATTATAATAACAACAATAATAAAATTTGCGCGAATTCAATGAATGAATGTAAAAAAAAATAAAGAAAGCGAAAACAAGTGCTGCCAAAATGTTGCCTTTCAAATAAGTTTCCAAAAATTTGAACTAGGAATAAAATAAAAAAGTCGGCACCAGCAGCAAAAAATATAGCCTAAAGGTGACAGTACAAAAATATAAAATGTACAAAAAAAGTTTTCTTAGGATGAGTGCGGGGGAAACAGAGAAACTCGCAAAAAATTAATTACACGTCATAAAGCGATGCGCAAAAATATCTGCTTGCTCAAATTTATGAGGCGAGCTCTTGGGCTGAGTGTGCTTTATGTTGTTTGATGGCAGCGGTAGTGAGCGATTGACAATGTGCCAATGCCACTCACTCAGTGTGGACGTGTCAGAGCTGAAGCTGAACAGAAAAAAACGCTACAAAAGCAACATAAAAATGCACGCTCCGCCTTACAGAGGAGGGGTCTAGATTCTTGTCACTTCTTGCCAGAGCCCCGAAAACAAAATGCCAGCGCGCTACTAATGATACTAGTGGTGATGATAATGATGAAAGAAGAACATCGAAAAAGAAAGGCTGAAGTCCCACTTAGCGTGTGCCTCATTTAAAGCGCGCCCGTGCAGCGAGATGCCGTCACATTATAAACGCTGAGAGCGTTCTGCAATAAAACACGCGAAAGACATACCCGAAGTTTTATGTTGGCTGATACTAAACTGATAATGGATTGCTCTAGCTCCTCGTTTCTCCACAACATAGCACGGTATGGTCGCCTCTACCAAGCCTGGCTAGCAGGGTAGGCGAGCGGAGGACATGTTTATAATATTGGAGCTAAAAAGCTTTGAGCCAATCCCGGCCTAGCCTCTGTTTGAGCGAGCGTTTGAACGTCCAATGGCGAGCCTGCCGCACGCGTGAACGCCCGCCCACGGAGCGCAGTACCGTGCAGCATGATAGCAACTTCTGATTGGTCGTTGCCACGGGTGACACCTACTGCCCAAGCAGGCGGCGTTGTGCAGCTCCCCACTGCAGTTGCTATGGTAGCAGACTGCGAGGAGATACAGTGACGTTTTCGCGTTTGCTGCTGGCGCGCGCATAATGGGGCTGCGCTGGGTTTCCTGCAGCAGCATCCGACCACTTTTCCACCGAAATGAGCGCCCAAAAGGCGAATGCTGATGCGTTCACGTTCTCGCTGTCTGTAAATACATCTGTCGTATGTTTAAACCTGTTTCAGATATTTAAATTTGTTGGTCTTTCGTTCCCCCAACAAACAACCATATTATATCCTCTTAGCAAGAACGCTTCCATCCGATACCAAAAAAGGTTATGTGGAAAGGTTATTTAATAAATACATATTCAGCAGTTTATTTATCATGGAGGGAACTACCTATGAACCATTTAAGCATTCATATTTTTAGTATTTGTCATGGTTCTGTATAGTTCCAGAAGCCTTGAACAATCCTATTTTAGAGATGTAGCAAATGTGCCACATATAGGTGCATAATATATGTGCTCTTAGTGCTTAGTCTATTATCAAACCTCGGTTTATTAATTTCTAATGAATTCTGCATGCATATATGTATAAATATTTTATTTAGTAAATTTAAATGAAACATTTGCCTAAAGTTTTTTTTTTTAATAGTGGCTATGGGAATGTAATGAACAAGTCAGAACCTCAAAACAAACTGTTACCCTATTATGTTACCTAGTGTTAGGATACAATTGACAAAGCTTTTGACGCCTCAGCTAAACTTGTGCACTTCAGAGTTTGCACTAGTGACATGACAGACTCTGCTGTGATGGGACTAATTACCAGGACCAAGAGACGCAGACAGACTGAGGAAATAGAGCTGTTAATTTGGGTGCAGTTAGAAAGTCAAACTGATACCTCTCCAAATGCAGCAGCATGTGACGGCGCTGTGTTGCAAATCTGTGAAAGCGGCACCGGGATTCACCAAGCACTCTACGGCTCTAAGGCCCTGTAGGCCTGCCTTCATCACATACTCACTCAACGAGTGGAATTAACCCTGGGTAATTAAAGAGCAAAGAATCAGATATGCAGAAAATCAAAACTTCCTCTGGGATCTGCCATATGAAGATAAAACAAACAAAGAAAAGCTTTTAAATGGTAATACAAGAAAGCTTAAAACTACAAGAAAGGATAAAACAAACAAAGAAAAGCTTTTAAATGGTAATACAAGAAAGCCTAAAACTACGTAAGCCTGGTTTTGTATTCACTACTTTATCACCGGTGGGCCCAAAAGAACACTGGGGTTACCTGCTGTTTGCGGTCAACAGTATGAAACACAGTGCTGTGAAATACAGTACAAACTGTTATATAACCCTAACCCTAAACCTAGATATTTTCTCAGTTAAAGTAATTGCTTCTTTGTTTATGAACAGTCAGTGAGATTCATTATGCTTTACAGAATAACTGATTACTTTAAATGATTTAAATGTATAGTAGATCACAGATAACACATGGTAATATGCGCAAATCACACTGAATTTGTTGCAATGCCATGTAACATACTGCATGTCTTGAACTTGTTCTAACTCTTTTGGTTGTATTTGTATTGCAATATTATTAGCTGTGTACTGCTCTCAGTATTTAAAAAAGCATCATAAACATTGTATTTACAGGGGATACACTACCATTCAAAGGTTTGTATTCAGTGCTGTTATTTTTATGTAAATTGTTCAATATCTGGTAATTAAAAAAAAAAGTTAAAATCTACTCAAATCTCAAGACAGATATTATACTGTAAATTGTATTTTGTATATATTATATACTTTATTTGTCATTTAATAACATTCTTCCCGAAATGTGTTCCATGAAAGACTTTAAATACCTTCCAGTGTTTAGCTCACATTTCAGTGTACACTGTGTAAGTTGTTATTGAATAAAATAACAGCAATCATTAAGTTGACAAACTTTTGAATGGTAGTGAATGTTTCATAAATGGAGCAAAAGCCCACAGTAGCATCAACAGTTGGCAGTGCTTACTAAACTAATCCCTGAATCATAGCATTCTTCATAAAAAAAAGAATGAACTTGAAACCTGTTGTGGAATTTTAAAGTACTCGGTGGAGGAATACTCTCAAGACGACTGTGTCTGTGCAATAGTAAGAAAGCAAACAAGAATCTCTCTCTCTCTCTCTCTCTCTCTCTCTCTCTCTCTCTCTCTCTCTCTCTCTCTCTCTCTCTCTCTCTCTCTCTCTCTCTCTCTCTCTCTTTAGCAAGCTGTGTGGTTCTGCTCGTTCTTATTCACTTGACCTTGAAGTATCAACCCAACACACTCCTGAGTTTAGTGAATGGGAGTCCCAGACCTACTGCATTTATCATTGCAATACTGAGCTGTCAAGTCGCACTGCATAGCTGTCAGACAGGGCTCAAAGGAACAGCTCCACATCCTCTCCTCTGGTGCAGCGCATGATTCTTCATTGCATTACATTGCATGCCTTTTCACCATTGTTTCCAGCCATGTGTCAACATAATTCATTCCCACCACCATGACAGCAAATCTGGGAGGTAAAAAAAATAGATTTTAGTTTCATAACACTGGGTTTACATAACAACGATAAGGCCTAGTTGGCATTATGAAGTGCTTAAAACTAATTACCTGAATTATCTTTGCAAACTGCTGAGAAAAAAGGAGGAGCTGTTAATGTAAAAGTATCAGCTGATTTGGTCTTGCTTGGTTTGGTATACATGACATTATGTCTTTTATGTCATCATAGAGTCTCGAATTAGTATTACTTAACGCATTCATATGATAAGTCATATGACGCAGTTGTTGATGATATTTGATTATTATTATTGGATAATGGCTAATTTTTAAAATGTATATTCTTTAAGTAGTAGTTGTTTACATTGTTTTTTTTTGTTACTATCATTAAAAACACATCTGTGGTTCCAGAAAACTTTTGTATGAAATGCTCTATAATTATGCATTGTTTAAAGGATTTTTTAAAAACTCCTGCAAAATTCAACCATTGTGATGTAAACCATATATTTTAGAGTTTTGAAGAGCTGCATTATAGAGAGAAATTCCAAGTTAAATTTGTTTACAGTGGTGGGTGTAGAATTCAGGTAACAATATGTACAAATGTACACAAATGTAGATTTTTTAGAAATCCAAAAGAAGTAGTAAAGCTATGTATGTCTTTTAATTATAGTAAAGAAAATGTAAATGTATCACATTACCATAATATATTTACATAAAAACATTTTAGACCACAATCTTATTCAGCAATGTCTCAGGCATCTATAATTATTCTGTGTGATACATGTTAGGAGTCACTTTTTAGTTAGCTTTAA
The DNA here is from genome assembly GCA_021613375.1 of Megaleporinus macrocephalus. NCBI lineage: Eukaryota > Metazoa > Chordata > Actinopteri > Characiformes > Anostomidae > Megaleporinus > Megaleporinus macrocephalus. The sequence goes on from CM038710.1 coordinate 20,959,654, forward strand.
GCACCTAAGGTACCACTGCTGTGAGCAATTAAAAAAATTCTCTAGAGCTGTGCATTTCACAAAAACCACACAGAATGGCTTTGTTTACAACTTAACAATTTACTTAAATAGAAAATTTGAATTGGTATAGTAGATACTAGTATAGTATATAGCATTTCATGATGAAAAACAACTGTGTTCAAAATTTACATTGTAATGAATAGTTATGTGCCACAATTTTACCCATCTACTAATTAGCTGACAAAATGAAAATGTAATGAAAATCCACACACAAGTAAATAAAACACACCTATATTGATAACAGGGAAGTTTGCTTCACTGATAAGAAAATTGTTAAATATCGAAGGGTAAAATTTGAAAATGTATGGACTACACCCATGCTTAATGAATTCATGCTTAATTATGTATCACCTCTTCATGTATACATGCACTAATTAGTGATAAAAATGTTTCACCCATGATAGATCTAATTGACAGTTCCAAAACAAAATAGCCACTCCTCCTGTCTCATTATATACTCATCTTTTCTAAAAGAATTAAGTCTTTGAAGAGTGAATGGGTTGTCACCCCCACACACCCCTCTGTAAACTGTACATGAAAGTGGAAAGATAATACTTTGTCATCCGTTGAAATTGATATTGCGCTTTTTGCGATGACAGCCAAAAACGACCCACAGGTGTTTCTGAAACCAGTGACTGTGTTGTCATATTTCATTTAGGCATCCTTCTGCAAAGCCATAATTACCTAATTAGCTTGTTAATTAGGAGATTAGCATTTACTGATAGAGTGGCTTGCTCAGTGGTGAGGGGAGGAGTGGAGTTTAAGTAGGGGGAAGTTTTGGGTGTCTTGCCTTAAAGTGTGGATCCTAGTGTTTTCCCAACAGCCTACTTAAGTTAGTGACTGCAACAGTGACTGCAGAATGAAAGAACAGGAGTGATACACAATCAATAAGCTAATAAACAATGTATGTCTTTTTTTTTTTTTTTTTGCAAATTTAAAGCTGAATAAATAATAAATGTGGATACAAAATACATACAGGTAGAAAAAGAGAAATTGAATAATTGAGATACAGGCTGTGTTATTCACTTAGTACAGCAGTCTGTTGAATATAAATAAATAATTATTATTATTTGAAATTACACATATTCAGTGATACATTTTTTGCTTTTTTAGACTATGGCTTTGAATTATGAGAAATTATGTGTTGTGTAATTGAGAAATCTAAAATAAGCCTAACTGTCTTTATAATTAATGATGCTTAAAAAATATTTAATTAGACAATAAGTTAACGGGAGGATCTCCTTTTATTTTTTCTCATTTATCCCAATTCATAGCTGACACAATATTAATTATTAGCATTGTTATTTTACTCGTTTTAACCTAAAAGTTGTATGGAAAAAGTTTTTTTTAAATCATACAAACAATCAGTATGTTAGTCCTATGCAAAACCTGGTATGAAGTAAATGTAAATAAATATAAATATATTTTAAATGTGCCCAGAATGATGAGTGGAGTTATAGAAGATACTAAACTAGCTGAGAAGGCTGAATAGCGCACAGGATAAAGTTATAATAAAATAAATATCAAGGATACCTTGTATTTCAAAAGTGGTCATCAAATCTCAAGACCAGTAACTTAGCGCAAAATGAGCATAGATACTTACAATATATTATTTATAGTTTTAATTAGTTGTTCAAAGAATTCTTAAAATATTACATAAACCATTTAAAATGCCTTATGGTGAATAATAGTTATATGCAGTAATAGTTGTATTTAAATGTACCCTTGAAAGTAAACTAAAAAGTAGTCTATCAACTAATTTGTTGCACAGCAGAAAGGGACAAAAAAAAAGTATAGAATAAGTGTCCAGAATAAGCTCCTTAGTCCAGAATCTTGAGCTTCAGAAAAAGAATAAGAGTTTGAGCAGACCATTTGCAGAGTGTAATTTGTATACAGACACTATACAGTCTAATAGAAAGTGTCTGAAACAGGGAAAACACTTCTTTTGTTCTCTGGGTTATACACCAGTTATCCTAGGCAGTTGAAATGCACAATTTTCACAGGATAAAAATGCTTGTGGCCACTCTCAAACAAATATGTTAAAATCAACACATCTCTCAAGTCCAGTTATATTATTTTAACACAAAATTTAAAATTACAAAGAAAGAAAATAAAAGAAGAGAGATGACATGAAACATGTATTGTTATTATCTATTTTTTTGTTGTGTGTTTGTCTTTACAGATCCACTTATCTATGTATTGTTACGTGCCAAAAGCAGATGTAATTCATTTTCCAAAATCTCTGTATGTTTAAAATGAAGCAGGCTGTTACTGTTTACACAGTAACTTTGTTGCTGTTCTTTACAGACTCTTCGATTTTAATTTCTTATATTTAAGTCTGTTCTGATTGGCAACTCTGTACACTGTTAGAGAAACAAAAAAGTTGCAGTGCAGATACATCCCAGCTGTGTACCTTGAAGTTTTCCCAGGGACAAAGTACATACTTGTATCTTTTCATAACCTATTTTTATTAAACCAGAAAAAAAGAAATAAAGAAAAAGCTAGAGATAGGGTGTGTGGAGTCAATATGCCTTTCAAATTTAAATTTCAATGGAACATGGTACAATTATGTTTCCCAACTAAGTACTGAGGGTACCACCCCAGTGACAGGCAAGGTACATCGCCAAAGATATTTTCAACCCTTTTTTAAGAGTAATTTTGTGCTTCATCTAAAAAGCAGTTCAGAATGAAACACTTTGCATATTTTAAATGTGATTGTTTGGGCTAGTCTGTTGTATTCTTCATGGAAGTAGTGGAAATATGTAAATGTATTGTTTTTTGTGACATTACAAAAATTATGGAACTTATTTCCCATGTTTGGATAGCAACTGGAAAGTTGAAAGTACATTTTAACTTTAACAATACATACATTACCATTTTATTTTTAATCTTTAATTTTTTTAGGAAAAAATAAGTGTTCAGCTTGTATTTAATGGTTTGTATTCATCATATTTAATTTCCAGTATTTTCAGTCAATGCAAATGTCAATCAAATGGATTCTCATTCTACAAAAAAACTTACTATTACTTATTGTAATAATGATGTGTATTTAAGTAAAAGTCTGGTGATATTATGTTTTGTCCTGTAGTATCACATTATATGCATATATTAGCTCCTGTGGTAGAAGCTGATGAGTTAAGCAGCATTTTCCAAGTCTCTCATCACCGTGGTTACATTAGAAGCAGTCTAGCCACTCCAGTCCCTCGTCTGGGTGTCGCCAAGCCATATCCTGTTGCTGAGGGAGACTGTAGGAAATGACTGGGGCGGTCAGTGCCAGAGACATTACTAACCGTGTTAGCACCAGCATCTCATCTGGTTTACGTTCAGTGTTTCCTGATACTTCTTCTTCTGATATTTGCTCCACCCATGCAGTATATAATAGTTTGTGTCTAACATTATACTTACTAGAGATGAACTATATGGTTTTAATGTTTCCAAAATGCTACAAAGAAAGTTTGCCCTGTCTTCAGGGGGGTTAAAAAGTATTCAGATCTCTAAAATGTTTAATTAAATTCTTCGAATGCTTTGTTATTTTTGGTGCTGTGGCACCAAAATTGTCACAGAAGTATATACAAAAGCTATGTGCAATCAGATAAACTAGTTTATCTTTTATAATGCTGTTATGCTGTGACTTCATAAACACTCTGAAATTATTCTTACATTAATTAGGTCTCTCTCTCTCTCTCTCTCTCCCTTTCTCTCTCTCTCTTTCTCTATCGCTCTCTCTGGTCAATGCTCCCCATGTCTCATTTCTAGCTCAAGTTGATAAATAAGAAGAAAATATTGCATCTGCCTTTGGATGTTGTTATGTCCCTCCACAGTCATTAACTCATTTCAAGTGCAACCATAGAGTGGGAGGTAAATTAACAAACCATTAAAAATGTTATAAATACACAATTAGCAAGCTAACATTTACATGACACCTTCATGGAGCTGCAATAATTTTTGATTGGGAGTCTCCTATGTCTCTCTCTCTCTCACTCCCAGTGTCTGGTTGACACAGAGTTTGCAGGAATGAGGCCTGATTTAATAGACTGCTGGTACTGAGTATCCATTCCATTCATCAGGGAGAGAAAAGTAAGAGAAAAGAGAATTCTTTCTTTCTTTCTTTCTTTCTTTCTTTCGGCTTCACTTTGTATCTCTACCAGCTGTGTTTCTTAAGTGGACCTCATGCTGATGTGTAACAGTGTAATCGTGAGGGTGATAATACAGCAGAGGGCAGTCTGCATGAGGCAGAGCAGAATCTGCAGAATCTCATCCACAGTTTCCTGGGTCGATAGTAATAGGGTCATAAGCTAGTCTGGATCATATTTTAGCATTTAGCCCCAGGTTATTACAGCAAACCCACTTGATAGTCTCTGATATGAGATTACTGCTAAATCAATGAGCTAATGAAACCATAATGGTGTATTTCAATCAAATATCAAATAAATGCTTTTTATGAAGTTTCGCTTCATTTGAGCAGGTAAGTAACAATGTATGTTTGAAGAAAAATGGCCCCTGAGGTTTTAAAAAAGAAGATCTTTAGCATTTGTGTTATCACTGGTGGCACCCTGATTGAGACTTTACAATACCCCCTTCGCGGGTTCTAAGTCCACCATTGCCTCCTAACCTAAAACGGCCACATGTAGCTTACACCATACAAGAAACGGTTTATATTCTACGGAATTGGTTAGCTCAAAATACATGTTGGGCTTTTGTTTTGAAATTTTGTCACTAACAAAACTGCCTATTTCAGACTGTATCAGTATTTACAATGTTAGCTAATTTGAAACATAACTGATAATTGACATAAGATTGATAAATATAAAATACATAAATAAATATTATAATATACACATAAAAAAATCACATTTTTATTTAAGACACATAAAAGAAATATATGTTTTGGTATTGACAATTCTTAAGTTTATTCACATTTTCAGACACATGAACCTCTAAACAAGAGGATTTAACTGTTTATCATGTGGCCATGAGGGACAGGGGTGTAGTTTACTACACTAACACTGCAGTGGTGTGGCTAAAACAAGGCTCCACATAGGGAAAAAAACTCCTTGTGTTTCAGGAGTGAGATGGGTATGGTGTCACATCAATGTCAAAACTTGAGCGTGCAAAAAGGCGAGGTGAAAGATTTAAAGCTTCACGTATTAACATTTCACGCACGTAAATGTTTCACTCGTGAGCATAAATGTGAAACTCGCGAGCACAGAAAGAGGAACCGCACGCGCGATTTTCATAAACACACTCAAACTGTCTTTTTTTCCTCCTGTAATGCTTTTTGCGAGAGAGATTTTTGAGTTCGAGTTTTCAGAGGGGGTGGTTTTGACAGTTTGGGGACGGGACGTGGGCCAAACGCTATTGGCTGATGGCACCTGGTTTCGTGACTGACTGCTCACTTCAACACACCTCTCAAACCACAACAGACATGGTGGACACAGAGGAGCCCACAGAAGAGACAGCTAGATAAAACTCTGGTTTATTACTTACAATAATGATTTAATAGTCTTATCACTTCTTATCAGCACGTATTCACTCGTTACCGCTGCAGCTCGCTCAGTTAGGCTCATATATTTGGCAGATATTCACGTTTCGCTGCTGCTATAGCTCACAAACAAACTAACTAGCTAACAAACAACCTCCTAAATATCTGAAACAACATTTTGTAAGTGGTGGTGAAGCGGAGATCAAAGTACGATCACTACATTTTCCCACAGTTCCCCATCTCTCCATTTCTCCCAGTAGTTTTTATCTAAATAGGTCAAAGCAACACTGAAGACGATAAGGGACCATCTATAAAGTGCGCTACTGTTCAATAACGTACAACATTCAGAGAAATGAGGAATCTGTATGTTATTTGATACTTGAAACTGAAATACACAGATTGTGTCAAAATCCACTATTTTTACAGAGCTGTGGTAAAAAATGCAGACATACATACAGACTAAACCAAACCTCCTAAAACTTTACTGAGACACACGTGAGCCTACTGTAAAATAAAATCATGTGTAGGTTATTAAAACACATCTTACAAACATACTACAATTGTTACTTTGGTATGATATGTTTTGGTTGATATTTAGTTATTTATTAAAAGTACTGAATTGCTATTATATTATAATTATTATTATAATTACATACATCCGTATGATGTACAGACTTGGAATTGCTTGTGTTGCTGAATACAGACTCATCTGCTGAATATACTGCAACTTTAGTAAGATAAGACTCGGTTGAATTTGAGTTATATAAGTATTAAATTACAACTGTTAAGACAGCCATATGATGTAGAGATATGAAGTTACTCTCTGTACACTACAAGCAATTTTGGATGTGTATGTTATACGTACAAATCATTGTTACATTTGTGAAATATACCGCACTTTATAGACAGTCCCTTACCGTCTTCAGAGTTGCTTCAACCTATTTTGTTAGAAACTACTGGGAGAAATGGAGAGATGGGGAACTGTGGGGAAATGTAGTGATCATACTTTGTTCTCTGCTTCACCACTACTTACAAAATGTCGTTTCAGAGATTTGGGAGGCTGTAGCTACAGCAGTGGCGAAACGCAAATATCCGCTGAATGTATATGAGCCTAACTGAGTGAGCCGCAGCAGTAACGAGTGAACATGTGCTGATAAGAAGTGATAAGACTATTAAATCATTACTGTAAGTAATAAACCAGAGTTTTATTTAGCTGTCTCTTCTGTCAGCTCCTCTGTGTCCACCATGTCTGTCGTGGTTTGAGGTGTTGAAGTAAGCAGTCAGTCATGAAACCAGGTGCCATCAGCCAATAGCGTTCGGCCCATGTCCCGCCCCCCAAACTGTCAAAACCAGCCCCTCTGAAAACTTTAGCGCAAAAATCTCTCTCGCACGAGAAAAAAAGCATCAACAGGAGGAAAAAAAGACAGCTTGAGCGTGTTTATGAAAGTTGCGCGTGCGCTTCCTCTTTCTGTGCTCACGAGTTTCACATTTACGCTCACGAGTGAAACAATTACGTGCACCAAATGTTAAAACGTGAAGCTTTAAATCTTTCACCTCGCGAGTTTTGACATTGATGTGACGCCATAGATGGGCCTTATAAGAACAAATGGGCCTTTTATTGTCAAATTAATTTAAAATCAATAAACTTTACTTTAAAAGTTCACATTGAAAAGATTTATTATTTTAAGTGTAAATTTGTGGGTTATGCTTTCGGTTAGCCACCTTCAAATACAAAGTACTCTGTATGTTATGGGTTTAAATTTTGTTTAGTACTCTCAATTAAATGAATTACAATATAATCGCTAATATCTAAGGGTTTTTTGTTCATTATTTTTGTTTTTTTTTCATTATTTTTGGATGCATTTCAAAAGAATGGCTTTGCATTAGATATTTTTGTAACCTTACTTTATTTTATGTTTTATTGCTTTTTTACAAACACTAATCTGCTGTTTTCTTTACTCTCCAACACTGGCTTTGTCTGAAATGTTGCTTAAAACACTGAGTAGTGCTTAAAATAATACCAACATCAATGCATTTCTGATTTTGCCCCATGTGTCCTATGATCTTAAAGCCCAGTTCAAATGGATGCATGCAGAAATCTTCATTGTGAGACAGATTCAGCAGGGCCTCCTTGGCCAGCTTGGCTAATGCCAGGCAGATGTGAGGGATCAGGGGCAGCCATGGAACCTCATGGGGAGAAGGTGAGAGGTACACTGGCTCCCTGCTCCCCACGATCAATCACCCTCCACTTGTCCTCCTCCACAGCCCACAGCTGTTCCTCCACTGTCTCAAGTGAAAACGCACTTCTCACTTTGCTTTAAATTATTACACAGACCATAAACCCCAGAGGCAAAATGCTCTTAACGTTCCAACATGGAGTCGTCATCATAACCTTTATGATTAGCTGCTTGTCTTGAACAAGGACTATATATTCCAGTCAATGCCAGGTCATAGGTTTGGCTAGTTTCTCCACTGCCCTGCCCATGGAATTGTTCAGTGTTCTTGAATTTAATTGCTGCTTGCAGGACAGTCTCAGGAGGTTCATTGATCCCATTTATGATTGGTTTGGGCCAAGACCCTGATTCCAAGGTCATCGCACCAGGAATGCTCGTCAAATTATGTGGCCTGCGGGCCTGTTTTGACAGCACCATAAAACAAGAGGTCACTAGCACTTGTTGACCACTTAATATGGCATATATAAAACATTTATAAGAAAATGTGTGACATTAGTCACATTGATTCATCTAGCAGTAATGCAGTAATGTTTAAAACAAACTTTCCTTAACTATTTTGTTCAACACCAAGTGTATTTTCTTTTCATGAGATGTGGCCAAAAAAGTGACTTCTACTTCAGTATCTAGATGTACTGCCAGTTCAGCTCTATTGATTTTACCTTGCCAGGATGGAGGATGTTTATCTGACACAGCTAGAGATTCTTTTTTCACACCTGTTTATCAATCAGTCCAAACCAGACGAAACCCACATTTGAATTGGATGAAATAACTAAAAACGTCATTCTTTTCCAGTACAAAAAGGTTCTTGTTTTACATTCATTCCCCATGTCCTACACAAACAGCAGTTACAGGAACACTTTACCGTGACAGCAAATATTCTATGCACACACTTAGTGGCACAGTGTACTTAGAAACAGTTGAATCATCTGCATATCAAATCAACCGGTCTGACTTAGATTTACTCTTAGAGCTGATCTGGGACCAGCAATCCATCTGTTATTGCTCCTCCAGTATGAATTAAACATGGCCACAGGTCAGGCTCAAGTGAATTTATATCACTACAGCCCAACTGCCCTGAGCTCAACTTCTGTATTGACATAATGCCAGATATGACACTATTAGTCAACATGCAGTGATGGTCATTTGATAAATAGTACCATAAGTTGTTGACAAAACAATTTGTGATGTATTATGTTAGCAATGGGTTGTACTGCTTATCAAATCAAGTAATCTGGTGGCGGGCTCCATTCATCAGCATAATGTGCATAATCCTCAGCAACTGATGGGACTGAATGTGCAGTCAGTAAGATGCTAAGTAATAAATAAAAAGAAATAAGCTAAAAACAGAGAGTTTTCTTTGTATTTACTACTAATGTGTGCATTTAGCATAAAGTGTGGTGATTTACAAATCCTTAATGCTACCATTTTTTATTACCACTGATTTTAGTTCTGCACAAAATTCATGCCATGAATGTGTCTATACTATTACTATTACTATTACTATTACTATTACTATTACTATTACACAGATTAATTTCTTTACATATTATTTTCCCAGATGCAGATTTTTTATATGAAAGAAGTATTTTTTGTACATTAAAAACAAATTCTAGTGCAGTCTACTCATAGAAATGTAATTTCTCTTATTTACATTTACATGCAACATTTATGATATTTCCCAAACAATTCTGTAATGAATTTGTTTGTTTTAATGGTGCATGTTTTCTGGGTACATTAAATCATTGGACTTTGGACTTCATAAACCTTAGTGAGATAGGAGAATATACAGTATAGAGCCAGGTCAGTGGACAATGACATAATATTTGTAATTTGCCTTGCAATTAATTTGAATTGAAGCAGGCAAAATGTGACTGAAATGCAGACTTTCATCTTTAATTCAGGGGTGTTAACAACATTTTCCCTCCATTTTTACAGGCTCAAAAGTAATTGGACAAACAAAAAAATTCTCTTCCCAACATTTAGTTACAAGTGATTCTTGTTTTTATCTGTCCAAAAAGAATCTTGTTCTAGAACCAGGAACACCTTTCTAGCAAAGTATAATTAAACATTTCATTAAAGCTGACAGCCTACACATCTTGACTACTTCATTTTAAACCTACTAGGGTGGTGTCCAAGAAAATTACAAAAAAGTTGTGTCACTGTCTAAATACTTATGGACCTGACAGTATAACCATCTAATCAGCATTCAGGAAACTTTTAGTCAGACATAGAGATCAATATGAGAATTGTAGCCCAGTACCAATATACAATGTTTCATTTCATGTACATATCTGCTGATACTGATACATAAACATTTCTAAAATGTACAAAATTGTGATTACGTCTCCCTTGATTAGCATTACAGAAAATAAAACATTTCTTTCATAGGCATCAGCTAAATGTTTCATGTTCATTTTGTTCAATAGCAGTATGATTTAGCAATTATCCTCCAACATGATTTTGATATATCGGACATCGCTAGGTAATTTTCTTTTATATTTTCTTTTATATTTTCTTTTATATTTTCTTTTTATGTTTATATTTTTTTACATAATTTGACTCTGTCAGGACAAAATCTTGGATATTCATTTTTTAAATGTTCACAAATTTTGGGAAAAACATTACATTTCATATCAAATACAATGGAAAGACTATTTAAAGCAATGTAAATGGTTCATTCAAAACATTCTAACTTTATATTGTTTTATATAATAAACCTCAGTTTCTGCCAATAAAAGAATTCTCCAACTTTGTGCCTCCTCACTGTTGTGTGGCTAAAAGATATCATTGCTATCTCTGGTATTGAACTTTTTTGTTTCTGGCTGACAGTTGTAGATGACAGTGTTGCTTTCAAACTCTTGTACTAGACATGAGACGCTGTTTAATATATGAGAGTACCCTGTGATCATTCTACTCAGTTTATGTGTGCAGTCCTTTAAATGCCTTTTAGAAAAGGCTCAAAGACTGAGGAAAGTGACAGACCCAGACATAATATGGGGAAGTCCAGGGGAAAGATAGAAGAGACTCCTAATCATATGTGTCTGTGCTTTTAGACACATCTTGATAAAAGTTGAAAGTGTTGCCTTTGTTTCTGCCAGGTGTGTCAACTGTAACTAAAAAGCTGTCTATTGTCCATTGAAATATTCTTCTTTAAGACTATGTATCTGTCAGTATTGTAGTTAATATTGCTTTTACTTCTGTGCCTTATTATTGTGAATTCTTGAGAGTCATCTGCTAATGTGCTAACTTTTCAACAACAAATTTGGAATTTGTTGGTCAGATGGCTAACACTGAGTAGTGGCAGGAAGTTAAAGTACTGAAGTGAGTAATAGGCCCTTCCTTGTTCTTTTGCCTTACGTCACCTGTTCCACTCTTTTACAATGTTTTAATGCAATCTTGGGTGAATAAGTGATCAGATGCCCTCCTGCCCTTTAGTAATTAGTATGTAGGAAAAAAGGACTGCAGATTTATGAAAGCGGCAGCTCTCATGCCCATAAGTCTTTTGCAGACACAGACTTAAAGTCAGGCAACCTTGAGACAAAGCAAAAAGGATTGCCTAAAAATGTCTGTGTGGAGCATTTCTGGTGGTGATTAATTAAAATAGCAATTACAATACATATTTTTTACCAAGACAAATCAAAAGGAGGTTTTTCTTAACCATTAAGCAAATTTCCACTTTAGTCACAAAGAATATTTGTCATTTTTAGCACTGGCGATATCATCATGGCTATTATTATTTTTTCTCGAATGTTATGCGAATGAGGGAAAATTGCTGATTTGAAAGCTTGGCTGCTCTCTGGTGAGTGCATCTTTAAAATGTAGTAATTAAGCCTAGCTGTCAATCATGAGGAATGTGGTGTGGTGTGTGTGTGTGTGTGTGTGTGTGTGTGTGTGTGTGTGTGTGTGTGTGTACAAGAGAGGAAGAGGGGGCACTAAAGTCTTACATTTAGTCTTGCACAGCACTGCTGTGCAGAATTCAAGTAGCAAAAGCATAAAGCTTGCTAGCATGATGCAATGGCATTTACAAAGACTTTTCACTTTTAGACAGGTTTTCACTTTTAATCTGCAAACTGTTGTTATTATTATTATTATTATTATTATTATTATTATTATTATTATTATTATTATACTACATACTTAAAGGGCTCATATCCTACACTTTTATGTGAGTTGTTAGTTGTTACCAAAAACAATGGTCATAGTTAAATTTCCAGCGTAGTTCATTTCAGCCTCTCTTTTCCATTGAATTAAATATGTTCCTGTCCTTATTGGCTTCCCCTTATTGTAAATGAGCAGTGTTTACATTTAATATAAAATTTATTTCATTACACAAAAAAATCCATTTGGCACCAGCATTGTGATGTTAATAATACTAGAAGAGTCTTAAAAATATCTTGCAAAATATCTTAAAACATGTTAATGTAATAGTGAAGGGTAGCTGAAATGACCACTACTGTCAAATAATTCTAATGGCTTAATGCCATCCCTTCTCTTAACCACTGCAAAGTAAATACTGAACATTAAGAAGTTTGCTGTTTTTCTGATATTGCATGCACTACATACACATATATACTTAATCTATGTTATGATGTGAAATAAAAAGACTTTGAGACTATTTAAAATCACTAATTATGAAAACCAAACTTATGTTTGGTCCCTAGAGGAAAGAGCTATACATGAATACGCAAGTAATTTCAATCATAAAGCACTGCTTACATCTCTCTTGTGAATCTGCTTTTTCAGCATTGTTGCTGTCATTAACAGCTCCTCGAATTTAATTCACACTTACTGCCTCAGTTTAGTAGTAAGTGCTCCTGTATCAACATAAATGCCACTGAGTTATATGTTAGGGGGAAAGGGCATACCAGTCAGGAAACACAGTCTATAGCACAAGCAGGGCATTATTGTAGCATTATTATCTTTTCATGTAAATTGTAATTTGGTTAAATTTAAAACTTTGTAAAACATCTTGGGTATGAAAATGTTAATAATTATTTTCTGAGAAAACAAAACAACACTTATGATATCAGTTTGGAGGATTAATTGAGTAAGAATTGCATGCTGCTGTGATTTCATGATCAATCTCCTCAAGGTCTTTCTACTGTACAGTACTGACAAGCTATGTTTTGGAAGGCCAGTGTCTGTGGCTGAAGGGGCGAGAGAGGGGGAGAGGAGGGATTGAGAGAGAGAGAACATACACCAGAGAACAGCTGTTAATGAGGTTTGTCCTGTATGTTTTAGCCACAATTCATTTTAATTGTGCATATGAAGTTAAAAAGTATTAGTGTCAGATAAAGATTCATTGCTGTGGTTTGATTTAAGGGTGGCCTAATCGGAAGCAACCATGTGTTCTGGCAGATGTTTACATAAGCCTCACTTGCTTTCTGACAGGAGTTAAAAAGTACAGTTGTGGTAATCAAATTGTGGTGTGCCAAGTCAGATGCAGGAGGCAGATTGAATTAAGCACGGCTGCAGATTGATGCTGGGCTTATCTGAGTTGGGGGACTTTTGTAACCCTTTCTTTCACAGTGCTGCAGTCTCAGAAAGATGGTTAAAAAAGAAAGCTATTTTAAGCAATGCCATAGAAGAGTTACTTTTTGGAAATATGTGCTTAAAGGGTGATTTCAACACTTTTGTTAATGTCTGCGTAATTTTAGAATCAAGATGTAAACCAAGACATTCAGACTGGTTTAAGGTGAAATAATGCAGGGTTGGAAAATGTGCAGACTTTAATTACCTTAGAGTGGTGGATCTGGTGATGTCTGCAACGTAAATATTTTTTTGTATAAATGAAAATATAAACTTTATTGGTACACTATTTACAGCGTTAAGCCTTGCGTGTCTTGTGTATTTAATTATAATGTAAGATTTATAATGGCACCTGTGCAGAAAAACACATGGTTTGCAGATGTTAAGTAACATGTAAACCAAGTGTGAAAACAACCAGCAATCACTTGAAAACACATGTTTTTGCACCCTTCACATGTATTTTACAGGTGACTTTCAAAGGTCATCAAAGTTTTGGCTGACAACCTCCTGCATGTACCTCTTCATCATTAAAATAAAAAAAAAATACATATACATATGAATGTATGTTTAAGCCAAACTTATCTTAAAGATAACAAATTTGCATTTCATGTAATACCTTCCTGTCATGTATCTTTTAGTTGTGTAAAACACTTCAGATGTCTGATCTCTATCATCTCAGTTCTAGTTTCTCCACCTACACAATTAATGACTTTGGTTACACCACTGAAGTATGCAGGAATCCCCCTAAAGATTATACAGTTGCAAGAAAAAATATGTGAACCCTTTGAAATTACCTGGTTTTCTGCATTAATTGGTCATAAAATGTGATTTGATCTACATCTAAGGCCCAAGTATAGACAAACACAATATGCTTAACCCAATACCACACAAACAATTATAATACTTCTAATGACTTAAAAAAAAGCTATTTAAGAGTTAGCAGACCTGGAGTCCCATCAATGAAAACAGATTGGAGCCAGGTGTAGAGCTACTTTGACTTTTGATAGAAACTCAAACATTTTGAGTTTGCTATTCACAAGAAGCATCTGAGATCTCTGAAGACCTACAATAAAGAATTGTTTACTTGCATAAAACTGGAAAGAGTTGCAAAGTAATCTATAAAACTTTAGGTATTAACCAGTCTACAGTTAGATAAATTGTCTATAAATGGAGACAAATTAGTAATGTGACGACTCTCCCAGTAGACGCCCCGCCAAGTAGACTCCAAAGGCTCAACGCAGAATGCTCAGAGACCGCTGGAATAACAGCTAAAGGCTTGAGTGAATCATTGGGACTGGTTAACATCTCTGTTCATGAGTCTACCATGATGTACCAGTGATGTTTTTTTTGTAAAGCAGCGGCTTCCTCCGTGGTCCTGCCATGAACACCACGCCTGTTCAGACTTGTGTTCCAGTTCCAGTTGTGTTAACCAGTTCCATTGATTTCCTCAAGCCTTTAGCTGTTACTCTATGGTTCTTTTTTACCTCTCTGAGCATTCTGCGTTGTGCCTTTGGAGTCAACTTGGCAGGTTCCCACTTCTAGGGACAGTGGCCGCAGTACTAAATAAAGTCTTGGACTGGTTAATAAAGTCTTGAAGATTACTTTGTAACCCTATCCAGTTTCATGCACATCAACAATTCTTGATCATAGGTCTTCAGAGATCTCTTTTTTGCAAGACATGGTTCACATCAGCAGATGCTTTTTTGTGAATAGCAAACATAAAAAGTACATCTTTTTTCACCAGCACTGTTAATATTTAATGGATGTGTCCAATAAACACATGAAATATTATAATTATTTGTGTGGTATTAGGTTAAGCACGCTGAGTTTGTCTGAGTTATACTTGATCTTCTGATGTAGCTCAGATCACGTTTTATGACCAATTAATGCAGAGAACCAAGTCATTTCACATATTTTTTCTTGCCACTGTATAAAGGTTCTATTCAAATTTTGCCATGAACAGTATGTCCAAGTTTACATACTTAGGGTTTTGTGGTGGTGACTGTGTAAGTGATGTTAGTGACAGGAAATAAACATGCATTTAGACACAAATGGTGGAACGATAACAGATGCTGCTTCTTTCTCATTCCCCTCTCTCTCGCACATGCACAGGCAAAGCACCACACTCCTCTTCACTTGCTAGAGAGAGACAAAGAGACAGAGTGAAGGCTATAGAAAGATGAAAACGATTGAAGTCAGAATGTGTCTAGGTCTGTGACAATATGCCTGAGAGTGGTGAGCATGATTTGAGAGGGAGGGAACGAGAATGGAAAATCAACTCTTTCTCTCTCTTTCATGCTGATTGCAGGAGCCTAATTTGATTGATACAGAAAGAACATCTAACACAATTGTTCAGTTGTTTAAAAATAGTCTTTCTCAAATCCAGTTCTTAATGGCTTGTATAAAAGTATGCAAACATCTGGTGTCTTGATGCCAGCCTGAGAGAGAGGCTTTCCTTTGTTGTGTATTTGGAAAGAGGAGTATATTAACTCATCGAAATGAGCTGACAGAAATAGGTCTGTTAACCATGAAAAATAATTTTGTCAATTCTGATGCCTCAACATATTCTTCACTGGAACCGTTTGGCATTAGATTAAAGCTCGACCAGATTCCAATACTAATTAACTTGAGTATATCTGTGTGCTATTATTCACATCTAAGTAACCTTTTAATAGCATCGCTCCTTAAACCCCAGTGCAGGTAATGACTTTAAAGAGGTCTTATTAAAAGAGAAATGCTAATGAGCTTTAATAAAGCAGAACAACTCAAATGATGGAGCGTTTTGTGCGGCAGATGATGGTGTGCAGGCTTCATTAATGAGAAGGATGAGCCCAGCAGATCATCGTCAATGTTTACATGAAGTTAACATTAACCGTGGTTGAGAACGCGCCTGTATGTGCCTGTGTTGGTGGGCGAATGTGACGTTGTAGGTGTGGGTGTATATTTTGCAGGAAAGAGAGACAGATAGAGAACAGAAATGTAAATTTAACAGAGGAGGAATTGTGATAACGATTTACATGTAAGGGCAGACATACTTGGGATAAATTGGCGGGGCAGCAATTGATAGATAGATAGATAGATAGATAGATAGATAGATAGATAGATAGATAGATAGATAGATAGATAGATAGATAGATAGATAGATAGATAGATAGATAGATAGATAGATAGATAGATAGATAGATAGATAGCATACTGTTTTTATTTCTTGTTGTTGGTTAACTTTTTTTGTTTGTTTGTTAATTTTTCCTTTGGAATCTTTGAATGGCTATGTTTTTTTTAACAAACTCTTTTTACTCATCTGTCCTTTTAAACAAACTCTTGTGAAAATAACTATGCATACCAGTAGGATCATGTATAAAATGCACTCTTTTTGAAAATTGCAAGCTAACAATGGCAATTAATTTCTGAATGCAACAAATTGACCACCTCTCTCTTTACATGTCCTTACATAAATTAAACAGAAAACAGAACTGAACTCAATCATGGATTTAATTTTCATTAGCTCTCTTTTTATGTAATAATAACTAACATTAGTATTTGGGTTTTAATAATTAAGCATGTTCTTCATTATTCTCATAACGGTTAAGTAATTTTGTAGCTAAAATAACTGTAGCTTACCTGCATGATTTGTTTTGGATCCCAAAGGTAAATGTAGTTAGGTAAAAGTGAGTGAAATCAGCAAAGGGTAATTGTGTATGAAGTGCTGTTAGTCTCGTAATACAATCAACAAAAATTATTTGTATTTAGCTTGTTGTATTTTTGTCTTTCTATCAAAACAGGAATCCTTACTGGAACATAAAATACAACATAAATACATAAATGATTTACAATTCAAAATATTCAGTACGAAAACAGAAAATTGATCTTCTACAAACAGCTGGAGTTGAATTTCAACTGACACCAGCACCTGGATACGCTGTCGTGCACCCACTGCAGACATGGACTAAGAGTGCACACACACACACACACACACACACACAAACACACACAAACACTGTCTCTCATTCTCTCTCTTGCTCTTACACACCCACATGCTCCTGGTGGCACTTTGACTGGCACTCCCTGCTGTGTTGTCCTCTCAGCTTGCGATGTCGCCAATCACAGTTCTGACGTCCCTCCGACTAATTAAAGGGATGATTTGTGCAATGCTGACTTTTTATTTAATTAATCACCTGCACAAAGCCATAAAAAGCCATCATTTAAAATGATTCCTGTTAGTTTGCCATGTGCCTAATAGATTATGGTACATTAAAGAAGTGACATGATGATGTATTTTAAAATGTGGCGGCCTTGCAAAGCTGGCAAAGTTCCCTTTTTTTTTTTTTTAGGGGCGGGGGGTGCGGTGCGGGAGGGGCTGACAAAGCAATTGATTCCTGGCCCAAGCAAGGGCATACAAATGGCTTACTTCTATCGACAAAACAACCTTCAAAATGTTTTGGTTTTGCACAAACACTGTCAGTTTCACGGTCTCCACATGCAAATCTGATCTGCAACATGTGAAGCTTGGCTTTCTCTCTGGCCCTCCTTATTTGACATGTATTAATTAGTTCTGAAAAATGACTTCATTTGTAAGATGAATAATGTGAGGTATGCATGTCTGTTTTACATGGGCTAACGGAGGATCTGTGTGTTTGTGTGGGTCTCTGGGGTTTTTTTCATAGTCAGAACTCCATTCAAACCACCATTAACTGACTACATTTGCATCTGAATTGCAAAAAGGGTGCTTCGTCTCTTACCCAAAATGGTGGACAGTGTAGGATTGCTTCACAGAAGTACTGCATGCATAGTTAAAGGGAAACTAAATGTTTTAGGATATGAATCAAATCATTAAGATTGTTTTAATGTAAAATGCACGGTTCTAGAGAACCATACCAAGTTAAAACTGTTCACTGTGATTGTTATAGTAACGAGATAGCCAAAGTGTTTAATGTCCTCAAAAGCTTAGTAAAAAGTTACCATTGTTGTATTTTTTTTAATATTCATTGTTAATTGGCATATGCAGGATGTTACCCACAAAAACCAATATAAATTTAAACCTTTTCAGATTTATCACTATATCACCATTATCAACACTATAGGCTATGTTAAAACACTGGTCACTGGTCATTTTAAATACAAAATTAAAAAGTGGCTTTATTTGCATTGTAGACAGCACAACCTAGTTGTCTAAGCTGGCAAGTTTTTCTACAATGCACGTCAAACGCCTTTTAATGACTTCGTTTCTCAATTGTGGAATTATGCATACATTTATGTCATAAATTGTTGCCATTTTCATCTAAACTGACAGTCAGTGATTTGCTATTATGATCATGATGTCAGGTCTTGATTTAGTTAGTGCTTTGTCTGTAATGTAGTGAGACATGTATGTGATGTTATTTTTTTGTTACATACTAGCAATTAATTGCAATTCTACAGAACCAAACAGAACATATGTAAAAGTATTTAATTAATATTTTTTTAAAACTAATTAACCATAAATATTTGTTTGGCTCTTTTGAGCAGTGTGTGAGACTAGGAGCTAATGTAATTTGGTTTCCGGCCTATCAAGATTAATATAGCATAGGATGTGATGAATGCAAGTGCAGTCGTCCCTGCCATGCATCAGTGTCACGAGGGCTACTTTGCCCAGATTTTTCACACCAGTCAAGTGGTCCTAGGAGATAGAGTGCCAGCCTTAGTCATTGTTTTTTAGAAGCCTGTGTGCACTAATTTACTGCATGGCCACATTTAGCACCTGAGCCATCACTGCCCTTCACAAAGTCTAAATGTGTGTTAAAATCTGAAGGCCTGCTTTTAGTTATCATTTCTCTGGCATGCTTCATGATAAAATAAATGTTATTTATTATTATTGTTGTTGTTGTTTTTATAACCATGATTTTTATAAGCAGGGTGTCACTGGCAAACTGAAAAATACCAGAAAGCATGCTAGAAGACAGATGGCCTATTTCTAGAGGGTGACTCTTAAGATAAGGGTGAAGCACAAAGCCTGATGCCACAACCAAAATGATCATAAAACATGCTATTTGTTTGTGAATTTAAGAACACATTAAGTTTGCCTTGCTAGAAGCAGCAGTGAGGGGTATATTACCTGCTCCGTAGATGATGGAGGGAAATCGCTCTCCAAAGAAATGATAAAGGATGCCTGGAGCTAGCAGAGAAGTAGGGTAAGCGCACACTGGGAAGATGAGAGGCTCTGATTAAAATCTCCATCTTTATCAGACTATGATCATTTCACTTTGATGGCAGCTCTCACAGAAATAGAAAGGCAGTGCAACTCCCAAGGATATTGAACTAAACTTTCATGCGATTGTAACTAGGGCCTTTTATTGAGGAAATGTCACTTTTTTTTCTCTTGTCTTCCTTTCTTTTCTCACTCTCTTTCTGAGGTGCTGTGTCTATAGAGATGTATGAGAGTACAGAGGCAATCGCCTGTCATGGCTCATACTCACTTCCTGTGGAAATATGATGTTGAAATACTCCCCAAGCAGATAAGTGTCTTTACACATGAGCGGCACATTTGATTGCCTTCTGTGGAGAGGACTGAGGCTGGATTATGATTTTCTCTCTCTTTCTTTTCACACACAACCACATACCCACACATGCGCTTCTTTTTCTGTAAGAGGGTGAATGAATTCTACACTTTTGTTTTCCCCCCTTTGCCTACTCTTACTGTCTCTTGTTTTCCCTTTCTGATTTCTTATACACACAGTTGCAAGCCTGTAGAACATATTCTTGACCACCACACTGGATAATTGAAACCAGTACTTAACCAGTGACTTAACCATGACATTTAGAGAAAAAAAAACTACCTCTATGATAACGTTCAATTCATAAATTCAAACATAAATTTAAAGGTGTCTATTTTTTAGTTCCCAGAAATGATTAGGCCTAAAGGTGTCTGCCTCCCTATACTCAACTCTAGTTCAAAGTCCCAGGCAATACAGAGTAAAATAGTTGTATGATACTAAACTTAGACTAAACGTCCAGCAAAGCTTAAAGAAAAAAGATAAATATGAAAAAACATGACTTAAAAACACTGATCATACCTATCAGAGAATTGTGTGGGTGTGGCTACTAAGCAGCTTGTTTGACAGCTCTCAACTTTACCACTCTTACAGTGCTAAAATCATTACCCAGCTTTTTTCGTTACAGTAACCAAATGAAAAAAGTTATGAACTGATGTACATACATACAGACAGACAAACAGACAGACGGAATACGCAAAATAATGGACAGATATGCAGATGAACCAATGAAGAAAAAAACTGATGAAGTATGAAGCAACAGACAAAGGAATAGCTTTCGGTTAAGTCAGCTTTAACTCACTAAGGTTCCCTTACTTTAAGACAGTTTTGTGTGGGCATGGCCTGTGATTGGTAAAGGGAATCCTTACTGAAACATTACCCAAGATTAGAAGCACCAGGTTTACATAGAAAGGAAAGAAATATGGTAAAATATATTAATAATTTATTGGCCTTTGGAACATAATTCCAATTCATGCGTAGTACACATTTACTTCTTCCCTATAAGACTGAGATTAACCTACTTAGAAAGAAAACACAGACTTCCTGTGTTTCTTCCACAGGTTCCTTGAGTCTTTAAATGGTAGTAGCTCCATGTGTTTCATTTCACCACAACAAAAACAGATCCTACTAATACTAATTCTAAATGTATGCTCATTTTGTTTTGATCAACAATTCATTTGGAGAGGGGCCCTCTCCCATATATCTATTTTCTTTATTTCCTAAGACTATATGTCCTCATCATCCATAGCTGTGTAAGTGACCCGTTATTACGTGGTTTCAGCTGTGGATGGGACCGCTGCCTCTTCACATTACAAGGTAAATAAATGTGACCGCACTAGAGGCCTGCCATTGTGTGGTGCTGCCTATAATTAAGCGCTACATTAGAAAAGAGGGCTGGAATAAAACATGAATATGTAAATGCTGCCCGGAGCTGATGTTGTAGTGATTATTACAATGCAGATAAAGCATTTCTCATAACTGCCTGTGTCTACCGAAGCCTCCAAAAACATCTGGACCTTTTAATTGAAAAATGGCTTGGCGCTCTGTCGTGCCACAGCACCCATGCTAAGTGAAGTCAACAATTAAGACAAAAACGTAATTGATAAAATTGCATTACTTGCTTATTTGGCTTTCCAGTGAGATGAAACATTTGATTTATCATTATTTACGGGCCAGTGGTGGAGGGGAGACTATTTTGTTTTGCCGGCCTTATTAAAAAAGAATAAACGCATGCTTTAAAAAATGACCTCGCTCAACTGGGAGCATGTTGCATGAATAAATGATTATTATTAAGATTCCTTTTTTTTTCGCATACAACTGCCCGTTTAAGTTATGACTCATTCATTGGCCACTGCAGTGCAAATTTTGTAAAAAATGTGTGCAAATTTACTGGAGTGGCCATTTTCTTTTGCTTTAATCTTGTTCTTGATCTTTTCACTCTGAATACATGTTTGAAGGACTCTTATCTTGCTTGTTTATCTCATTTATATCTGATGTTATGAGTTATGCTGCTAACTAGGCATGAATTCTCAGTAAACTAAAAAACTATGCAGACTGACATAATGCGGTCAATGTATCTGCAAACATTAACACATACACATTATATTTGCCTGTCTACTGCACTTGTGATGACCCTCCTAAGGTCCACACACCCTGTGATCTTATAACTTATTCTTAATACCCGCCCATGTCGTCCATTGCAAGATTTGTGATCTACGAGAATGAATGTGTGTGTGTAGGGGCTGTTTATCTGCCGATATGGTGTTGGGCTGAGTGATGTGTGCTTGCTGTTGTCACTAATGATCAGAGCTGTAATAATGTGCAGACAGGGGGATGGATTGTGGCACAGTCTGTCTCTGTGTTGTGTATGTGCGTGTGTGTGTGCTTGTGTGTGTATGTTGGGGGGGGTGAGGTCTAGAATTGGTCCAGTAACGATCAATTGAGATAGACGCAGCCTAAAGTGGGGGGAGCAGAATAGATTTGATCTTAATTCATCCACACTCTATAGGCACACTTTACTCAGAGCTGATGTGAACTGTGATCTACTCAATTGGTGAAACTTGTAGTTGATATTAGCGCTGGAAATTTAGTTGAAAACACGTTCCTTGCATGGTGAGTGCACCCGTATGTGGCATGAGACATGCTAGCTGCTAGCTAGTGATGTGTCGGTCGTGAGCAAGCTCTTTGAGCCAACTCTTAAGAGAACGTTGAAAATTGGTTCCCGAATCTAACAAGCAGACACTGTAAACTGCTGAGCTGAACGAGTCGTTTTTTCTTGGTGTGTTAATCCAACTGATCTCAGTTCAAAGCCGGAATGTCCAATGTTTGTTTCTAGGCACAGCACTCGGCATGGGCTGTAGCCTGATGGTGGCAGAGGACACCATGCTGTTCACCGAGTGAAAGTACCGGCGCTGTTCTTTTCTTTAGACAAAGAAAAGAATCCCAAAATAGCCAAAATCACTATGTAAAAAATTTGCTAGCTAAACTAATTCTAGCTAACGTTACTGAAAAACGCGACAGAAAATCACTAACCGTGCTTTTTGTTCATGGCGTCCACATTGTTTAACTCAACTTACTCAATTTCTTAAGTTGTTGTAGAAGAAAATGAAATATTTATTGTAAATAAATAATAATTGTAGTACTATAAAACTGATTAGTTTAATTACTTATCAGTGTCCTTATCTTAAGTATTTTATTTGAAATTTGCCAAAAATATTAGGCACATTCTAAAAATCTAATTTGTTAGTTAACTTCTAATTTATTTTCTTGAAATAAACTTAAATAGTAGATGTAAATTTAAGACAAAATTAACTATTGGAGATTTAGGCATTTATTTTGATATGTCCAACTCAAACAATCATTTAAATGATATTCAGAGATTTTATTAATGCTGTATAGCTGCGATATTTACAAAGTCACTGAATTATTTTTTACAGTGTATGTACTATGTAAGCTACTTGTTGTAGCTCTTATGCTGTTGCAGATGATTTGACTTACCATATGACTTTTCTAATTCACTTAATTACTGCACTGTACAATTCAAATGTTCTACAAGTTTCTTGTCCAACACTTTTAGTAAGAAAGATACCATAACAATTCTTTGGATGCTCATAAAGTGATTAGCACAACCTTTTAAATGTTTATATTGAGAGGTTGCAAGTTTAATCCCTGGCAATGTCAAATACATCTGTTGTTGGTAGTCCAAAAGAACATAAGCATGTTTTCAGATGAACATTGCCATTGTCCAACTAATCTCAATCATATCATATCCATCCATCCAATCCCAGTATTATCGGGCGAAGGCAGGGTACACCATGGACAGCTTCGCCAGTCCATAAATGGCCAACACTCACCTATCATGCATGTCTTTGTACATGTGGGAGGAAACCAGAGTACCCAAAGGAAACCCACTCAAGCACGGGGAGAACATGCAAACTCCACACAGAACACCCCTGACCAGGAATAGAAGCATGGACAATAACAGTAAAAAAATCTAACTTCAAATTACATTTTCACTGTTTTATGTTCTTTTACAAAATACAGTGGATTGTGTAGATATTATTGCACACAGTAAATGACTGGATGTTACAGATGTAGCTTTCTTGGGTAAGAATGTATAATTGTGTAATTCTACCAATCAGGACCTCCATTGTCTAACAGACACATTAGACAGGGCATGACTCCTGGTACAGCTTTTTCTTTGGAGGACAGGATCAACTCATAATCATGAGGTCGCATGGTGGCGCTTTAGCAGTGTGTCCTATATTCCCACATCCCAAGTGGGTTTGTTTTCTGTAGCGCTCAGCAGGAGCAGAGTGAAACGCAGCAGGCTTCGATATGACCTCTATTTTTATTAAATGCTCCGTCAAAAAGGCTACCTCTGCTTTGTTGGTCCCTGACCTCCAAACACACAATATGTTTACTTGCATCATCCCTTTCTTGGTGCTTTCTCATCTCTTATTTTGACTTGTTTTAATTGTGCAGCTTTTGCAAGACAAATTTCAACATGGGATAAAAATTAGCATTGCTGTATAGCTCTAGACACTTGAAATTAAGGGGTTTAGTGGAACATTGCTATAGAAGAACCACTTTTGATTTCTTCAAGAACCTTTAAAACCTTTGCCACAACTGTAGCATATGGGTGGTTTTCCCTGTACCACTAAAAGAATAAAAACAGGTTTAAATTTTAATTGGTAGGTTGTTTATCCATTTCTTTCCGTACAATATTCATTTCAACATAATTCTAATCCATTAAAATAGAAAAATAAAATAGGTGCAAGTACTTGTGTAAGTTCTATTTTGCCATTGCCTTTCATGCACTGTGATGCAAGACACATGCTGTAAATGGTATGTTAGGCACTTATTTCAATGTGTGGTTGGTTGGTTTTTTTGTTTGTCTGTTCATACCAGTGTCATAGCGTCACCTATGCATCATACCCATACACCCCCAATATAATTTATATGTACATCTATTTTAATATGTATATTATTTCACCAGGACCTCTGTCATCTAGAAGGCATGTGATATGATGGAAATGGGGACTCTATGGGAGAGGCCATTATGATAATACCATATCAAATGTACCCTGGCATATTTACATATTCAGACATGCACCTGCATTATCCTTCAAGATCAGCTACATTACAGTGTGTGAATACAGACAACAAATGGTGTTATTACCAAAATCTGAACTGGCATATGGACATTTTTTTCTTTAGGATCATTTTTTATAGGTTCATAAGGTACTCTGCAAAAATCTGAGACCACCATCACTTAAATTGTTCATCAAAATGGCCGTTAAGTGCAAGTTATTAATTTTTCAGAGTAGGATGAAGGGAGAGAAGTACATGAAAGCCTCTGTGACTAGATATAATATCAAATTAATTGTTTTAGTATTGTAGTGTGTCTATCATTTGCCTTTAATTTAGCTTTAAATATTGATATCAGTTTTTTAAAGAAATCAGGAAACCACCCCAAAGTCCAGTTAATTATTTGCTTCTCACAGTCCAATCCAAGTAATTCTAAACATATTCAGTTCTGACTTTTTTCAGAACTAAGGCTAAATTAGAGCTTGAATTTGTTCCCTCTATTAAAGAGCATTAAGGTTTTTAATCCTATGGATGCAGTTTTGGCACTATTTAAATTTTTATTTTAAACCAAGCTTTTTTCATATATTTTCCTGAAACTTTCCTTTGTACAAATTCGATTTGGAATTCTAATCTAATGATATTCTTTATATCTTTTCACCTTTGTTTATATTACTTACATGTCAGCATTTGTGTGTGTCTAACATTTGTGCACAGGGCACAATAATGTAAGCCATACATCTGCAGTTTTTGATTCACACCAACATTTTCCGCCAGGGAAGGCCTCTTACCCCATCCATGTATTTAATTACACACTGAGCCAATTCAACGTCCCTCCCCTCAACATTATTCCATCTTATTTCAGGGGTGAGGAAGTGAGAGAGAATAAGAGAGGGAGAGAGGCGAAAAAGCTGCAAGTACTTTCGTAATTTAAGAGAGTGTTAATGAGTGTCTGCTAACCTTTCTCTGTTATCCATCATGCGGTAATGGAGGAGAGGATCTCTTTTCCAATCCCGCTTCATTAAAAACTTTCTATTAAATCTAAATATGACGCCATGTACCAGTGAAATTAATAGAGTTTCCTGAAGTGTAATTCATCCTTATGGTGTTAAAATCCTTGTGGAACATTTTAACGACATTGATTTTATTATATAAATATGATTTAATAAGACAGGGGGTCCTAAAAGTGCTTTTGGACAGTAAAAATGTGTCGCAAAATCAACTGCCACTGATGTTGGATCATTAGTATGTGATTTGGCATCTGCGATACAGATCATGTTTTAAAAAGCCATTTGCTCATGCACTCAGTAGGCATACAATGGCCAAGCTTTAGCATGCAGGCTACATTTGAAGAAGAAAGGTCCTCTACAGCACTAGCTCACAATACTATTACATATTATATATGATAAAGTGCTCTGAAAATATCAAAGACCATTCATTTATTTATTTTCAGTGAAACCAGGCATTAAGTTATTTCCTTTCAGAAGACATTACTGAGGCTATGTAGGAGTTTGTGGAAGGAGAATGATAAAAAACTGCCACCATTTCTTTAAAAAGCACTCAAAGCATTTATCTTTGAGAGGAGAAAATCAAGCTGGAAAAATTTACAGGTTTCTTTGAGAAGATGGCATAAACAACAAAATGTAAAAAATAAATAGCTGCTGGTGTTCTTGAACAATAGATTTACCAACCTAAAATCTAGAACTCTTTACTAAATGTGTTTTACTTGGAATAGTGAAAAGCTGAAAATGCTAAATCAACTTCTAAGGCTGAACTTTGGAAGTATGGAAAAATATCTGTAGATTTGAGAAAAGAAAGCAAATCTCCCAAAAGATGTGAATTGTAATAAAGTCAAAGGGTGGGCAACTTTAATGCATAAAAAACAATATTACATAATTTTTTGGAATTCTTTTTCTGTGAAACATAAGTTTTCTGTATTTTCCACTGATGCTGTTAAAGGAATAATTTAATGGTCACTTTGATTGGAAAAAGTCTCTCTAAAACCTATTTTTACAATACTGTACATACTATTTTTTAATGTCATTAATGTGTTTTCCTGGCTAGAACATTCCAGCTATCCATAGTAGTCGAGGCTGAAGACTAGCTGATAGCCTTTATCTTAAATAAATATCTTAAATGTTTTGGAGGTCCCACAATTGAACTGTGCATTTTTTTATAACTTTGATGGAGTATCTCAGTAACAGTGTGTGTGATTTACAAAACAATAAGCAAATTGGATTTTTAATTTCCACAGATAACACAGGCAACATTAATGAGTGAGTGTTTTCATTGTTTTTGATGCAATTATTTTTGTAGAATTGTTGATAATAGAGGATTCTCACACCTTACCCCTTCACACCCCTTCCCCTTTTACCCCTTATTGCCCACTAGCCACACATTTCGCACTGAAAAAGACAACAGTTTCAAAAGTTTAATTTGATCATATTCATGTAAAATATTTGCAATAAATGTTACAAACAGTGGTGACACAGGTGTGATACCTGTGTTGGCATTGATGTTCCTGCAGTTTTGCTGTTTTAAATGTAGTGTGCGCTCATCTGATTGCATCATTTTTGTGTTTTTTTTTCTGTTTTGTATGCCTTTTGAACTGGTATTGCTGTGGTCAGTAGTGTTCACCATTCCATTTTGCAACATTATGTCCAGTCTAATTTCATAAACACATTAAATACTAGTGCTCAACTTGAGGAAAAAAGGACCATTTATTGATGTAAAGGTGTGTGTAAATGTGTTCATGCAATTGGCCCTATCTGTGTGCAGCTGGCTGCTGGCAGAACAACTGCTGACACAGAAATGCATACATAGCAGTTATGTATGGACTGCCACATGTGTGTAAGAAAGGGAGAGTAAAAAAAGAGAGAGTCTTAATTAGTAGCTTGCCTTTGATTGGGGGACATGTTACCTGTCAGGGTCGACATGCCACTTGCAGTGTTTATCTGTGCTACTCAGTCAACAAACAACATTCTGCGTTACAGAATTCATTTAAATTCAGTAGGCAACTACCTAACAACAATTTAAATACTTTTTTAGCACAACTTAAAAAAAAAAAATTAACATTGTGATCACACACACACATGTGTGTTGTGCTGATATCAGTCGATCAGACACCTCAGTGTCACTGCTGGACTGAGAATAATCCACCAACCAGCAACATCAACCAACAGTGTCCTGTGGGCAGTGTTCTGTTACTACTGATGAAGGACTAGAGGGTGACTAACACAAAACGTGCAGCAACAGATGAGCTATCGTTTCTTATGACTTTACATATATATATATATATATATATATTCTGTGCAAAAGTCACCTAAGCTCATTGTTTATCTTATATAAGCATAAATGCAATACAAAGCAGCATGAATATTTTATATTGAAAGAACTAAATAATATCTTGTAAGCCAGTTAAAAGAACAAAGTTTAGTTCCAGTTTTCTCCTGGACACCTCAAACATTGCATTCATTTATTAAGTTACTTCACCAGCAATCTTGATTTAGCTTAATGAAGTACTGAGTAGTGAAACTAGGTATTAGATGACAACTACAAATTATACTGGGTTTCCACAAAGAAAAGCCTGGAAAGAGGTAAATAAACACAGTGACATATGTAAAACTGTTACTTACTGTATTATTGCTATTTATAAAATAAAAGCAAATAAAAGCTTCCTGTCCTTTCTATGTATCATGTAAAAGACAAAACTCAGACAAAAACATTTTTTTCCAGAATATTTGATCTAGATGTTTACATCATTTTAACACAACTTTTTTTCTGAGTTTTGATTACATCACTATGCACCAGAAGGTGGATGTGCACAAGTCTGGGCTAAAGTTGCCAAAGCAACAGCCTATTTGCCCTTTTTGGCTGAGCTGCCCTTGTGAAGAAAATGATAATAGGAATTCTTTTAATTTTGCGAAATACGAACAGCCTATAAATGCTAAATCATCCAAACTTTTATTACCTTTTGATTCACATGCCTCCATGGGAGAGGTGGCTCTGAGCCGTAAAAAATGAGATGCAAAGCAATGCTTTGACATTGCAGGGAGCATTTTACTGTTGGCTAAAGTTGAAGAAATGCAGTAATAACAACAAATAGTATAGCAAATACGATTCCCTGTGATTAAAAACTTATCGAGCAATGCATAGCTCAGTACCTCCAAAAGCACAAGGACAAGCAAGCATTTGACCTACCACTTTTCATAATACTGAGACATGACCCACCATTTTTTCAAGATACTTCAGGAGGCTTATAAATAATATAATGAGTCCAATTGAGTCAAATAGAGACATAACATATCAGAATCACCATTTCTGCCACAGGACTAATCAGAATATCAATTTCAGCTGTGAGACAGGACATTTCTCAAATAGTAAAGATTTGAAAATTTTATGTTCAGTAAGAGGAACAACAGCTTAATAATTCAATAATTCAAGTTTTTACTGTAAGCTAAAGCACAGACGTGTACTAAACGTCACTTTGAATATTTCTTACTTATGTTGCTATACTAAGGTCCCTATGTTACTATACTAAAACTATACTTGTTCAGATCACACTTTTTCTTTAGTTTGGTCTATTTTAATGTATGAAAACTTCCATGACATGAAAGACATGAAGTTTATATTACTCAGTCAAAGGCTTAGTTAGCGTTTGTGGTTTCAAAAAGCTTTTCTCTAATGCATTACATGGCTTTTGCTGTCAACAGCAATATTTAAATGAAGGACCAGCTACTATGTTGAAATGGTCTTTTACAATCAGATTAATAGATGTGGCAGTGTTGAGCTCAACATATAAAATCACATTGCTGCTAAAATGAGTTTACAAGAAACTAAGCCTGCAATAGTGTGGTAACTTACATGCTTGTTTTTTCACTAATATATAAGATTTAAAACAAACTATATATTTAATATTTTTAGTTAGTTAAATTATTATATTTTAAATGATCATTTTTTTTGCCCTCCTAACCTAATTAGAGGTGAGTGACAACTAGCTGGCCTGCTGAGCTGTCCACATTCATTTTTTAGCTTAGTGTTGATTTGAGACACCTGGAAGTGTTTAAATGTGTGTTTGGAGGGCAAGTGTGTGTTTTGACAGACTAATAGTCTGCTCAGGTGTTCTGTGTGTTTGGCTAGCATAAATATGGGTGGCCCCATTTTTTCACTGGGCCAGGGGTCATGTTTTTATGAGTCAGGCTAATCAGCTTGTCTGACAGCACAAACATGATAATTACCTTACCAGTTATACTCACACACAACGCTGTTTCTTCATCTGAAAGATAATATTTTGAGCCTCATCAAAAGAGAGGACTGTGTGAGAAACACAGGTGAGTTGGCAATGGTGTCTGACAGGTAGCAATTAGCCTGAGCGAAGGAGCCTGATCTTCAGAGGTGTTGTAATCGCATGGCAGGGTTGCTGCTGTTTGTCCTTGATTGTTTGTCACTTTATTTCATGTGTTGGCCTTCCCCCTGTCATGTCAGGCAGCAAAGTTCTTCCAAGTCAAGACGAAATGTTACTCCATCTACTGGTCTCTGTACATGTCTGTGTCAATGTTATATACTTTTACACACCCCTATTCATGTTGAAATTATAAGATAATGATTTGTGTCAAAAACTGAAAATAAAGGGAAAAATATTTTTTTGTTGACAGACAATTGCCCTCGCTCTCTCTGAGTAATTTGTGAGGACTTTTTCAGCCCCTCGCTCAGCACGATGCTAGCCAGTATGGTCATGTGTTAGTCGATGCGACAGTATGGGTGGTCAATGCTCTCCTCTAAGCAAGCACTGAGTTGCCTAATGTTGTTGCATTAAAGTTTAAAAAGACGTCTCAGAGGATCTACATGCTAGCCTCCATCCATCCAGGTTGCTAGTGTTTGGCAGTATTTGGCAGTAATTAGCAAAGGTAAGTTAAATTAAAAGTTATGTGGATGACTGACCTAACTAGACCTTGTACCATTATAAACTACTCCCCATCTTAGCCAGCTGTGTGCTGTAGCTACGTCAGTTTGATGCCCACAGACCCTTTTCGTAGTCTATGGTATAGTGTATCAGAGGGCAGAATGGCAAATGGTAAAATGTATGCTGTGCCTTTGCTGCACCATAAATCACACACAGGCAGATCTGTACAAGCTCCTCCTGTAGCCCCCCGCTGGTGGCACCACACATGACCATTCATCAGCCTCCTTCCTCTCCAAAACCCGAGAGGAAAAAGTGCGTACCACACTAGCACTTTAGTGACCCTTTACTTTCAGCACTACACTAAGAACATATTCTTAGTATATATATATATACTACCACTCAAAAGTTTAGGATCATTTTAGAATTTCATGTCATGTAATTTTCATGCAACTTTCATGCAATTCACAAACAATATTGTCCATTTCTTAATTAATGTAAGTGTATCAGATGATTTTTAAAGAATAAAAATGTTTGTATTACAGTCTATTTTTGTATAGAGGCTTAATTTGCATATAGTCCTAATATCAGCAATTCTCAGTCCTCTGCCTAAATCTCCTGGTAAGGCAGCCAATCCAAGTTAAGGATGATTTTGGGCTAATTGGTTGTTAGGACACTCTTGCACAATTGTGATGCACAGCTATAAAACATTATACTAATAAGTGAGCATAAAAGGGAGCACAACATTCTAGGTTATATTCTAGGTTAGTTTAGTGTCTGAAGCAAAGCAGTTGTTGGCTTGCTCACAGGCTTAAAATGGCCAGAGGGAACAACTTTCTTTAGAGACCCGTCAGTCCATTGTTGTGTTAAGGAAGGAAGGCTACTCCATTGAAAACAAGAAAATTTCACTCTGATCCCAAACTTTTGAGCGGTAGTGTATATATAATATATAATTATACATTATAATTAAAACACTATTTAATAATTTAATGCATCACCTAACATATATGTTTGTTGCCCAAAGAAAATCATGTATACTCCAAAATGGCAATTTTACAGGAGAGGGCAACATCCTGTACTGATTTTTTAGCGCTATTTTGGAGCATTTTCTTTGGTCCAAGCGTCAAAACACTTTGATACAATGTAAATGACAACAAAAATTAAGATTTTTTTTTGGACAACAACATTTGACCAGTAAAAACATGACACATCAGTAGAACAGATAAATGAACATAAATACAATAAAAAATAGCATAAATGTCTTATGTTAAAATCAGTTTGAAGAACAAAGTTGAGTTTCAGATTTCTACTGGATGCTCCAGGCATGAATTTATTAGATTTCTTCACCAGCAATCTTGATTTAGTTTAATGAAAGTAAGTGAGTAGCCAAACCACGTGTTAGATGATAACTGCAAAAATACTGAGAAAAAATTGTCAAGTGTTGCTGAGCAAATAACAGCGTATTTTCTATGATAGTATAATTTGTATGTATGTATATGTATGTATATGTATATGTTCTTCAA
The DNA here is from genome assembly GCA_021613375.1 of Megaleporinus macrocephalus. Taxonomy (NCBI): domain Eukaryota; kingdom Metazoa; phylum Chordata; class Actinopteri; order Characiformes; family Anostomidae; genus Megaleporinus; species Megaleporinus macrocephalus. The sequence continues at coordinate 20,991,996 of CM038710.1, forward strand.
TTTATTTTATATCTTCTAATTCTTTAACAGATTTTCAAATAAGCAAACATGTCTGCCATGCAAGAAGAAAATTTCCCTACAAAAAAAATAGTAATTTTAAATGATACAAAATCTCATAATATTCAAGACATAAAATATAATGAATACTGATCACATCTGAGATGCCTTCAACAAGATATGACTGCTTGCTGTATAGGAATATATACTTCAAAGTTGCAGCTGATATAATGATCTGCCTTAAAAGGCCCTTGTTTTGGCCTAAAATCTGTCTGTTCTGGTTAATATGTTCACTAAGATATAAAGTTATTCAGAGTAGCTTGTGTCTAAACCAGGGTTGTGTACAACACAAATATGACCATTTTGTTTTCTAACAAAAACAACCAGTGAACCAGTGAACCTGCAGAAATCTTTTGAATGTATTAATATGTAATATTGATAATTGTGATAATAGTAAGGATTTTTTTTCTTAAGGGCTAGTTTGTACTGATGTATTGGTAAAACGAAAAAAAAAGAGTTTAAGCCAAAATGTTACCTCAAGAATATTGTAAAACAATGTCAGCACACACAGAAGTAGGCAGTGTAATAATAATAATAATAATGTGAGGTAGGTTTGATGCCATAAAAGATGTCTCAGAAATCTATTTCCTATCACCACTGCTGTAAACAATCCTGACTCAATTTCTCTAGAATGTAGCATTTGACACCAAATCACCCTGAATGAGTTTGTTTACATTGATACACAAAATGAAGGGAATTTCCCTTTTCTACCGTTTGCCATCATCCACTAAAGAGATTCTGTGGCAGTGAGCTACAGAGTAGCAACAGTTTTTAATATATGAGTTTCGAGCACAAGGCTGGTGAATCAGGACACAGAAAACAGGGTGTCTGATCCCCTGGGGTTCCTCTCTCTCTCTCTGCTCTCTCTCATCCCTCCCGCACCCCCACCCACCCTGTAGAGAAAATGTACTTCTGTGCTTCTCAATATAAATGAGCTAACCTTTAGTCTGCACCTAAAATGACTGCTGTTTTTCATTTGGCCTGAAGAGAAGTGACGGGGCCATGGCAGTAATGGAGCAGATGGATGCCAGAACCAACAAAACAGGTCAGAGCAGAGAAAAGCACACAAAGAGAGTGACCCACTGCTCTCATATTAAGAATACAACACTGAATTTCTGCAGCTATTTACAATGAACCTTATCTTCATGGTATATTTGAAATAATGTAATCCAGAAATAAGCACAGTTTTAGGTATAAAGTTGTCTTTTAATGCTGAGTCCCAGTGGAAAAACTGATGCATGGCTTATCCCATAACACACAGAGAAGTAACATTATTGATTTTGACACCATTGGCTTTGAGCATGAATCAACGCATCTCTCCTCACTCTTGCTCACACATTCTTTTTTCTGTTTGTAATCACCAGTACTCATTGCTGCGTGACAATAAGAAACATCTGCTTTGTCATAACTGCCACTAAGAGGATCACATGAGCGCATGTGTCTTCAGTTAGCTCTGATCTCTGGTATTTAGTTCCTGTGCAGGGTATTGACCTCCAGGATTAGACCAGTCCACACACACTAGACATCAACAACACACTGTGTCTGTCCCAGGAGACCCTTCATTTCAGTAAAGTTTTAGGAAGTTGATGAAATCCAAGCCTTTATATCACTGATGTTTCCCACTACTCGTCATGATTGCAATTATTTGCAAATCTCATAGACCTTTCATTTTATTCACTATAGAACATAGAACACATATTAGATGTTAAAAGAAAGACATTGTAACATTTCATTAATAAACTCATTTAAAACTTGAAAACTTGAAACATAAGTGGTACTAATAAAAACAGGTGGAGGAGCATGACTGGGTATAAGAAGAGCATTCTAGAGAGGCCAAAGAGGTTCACCAATCTATAAAATTGTGGAACAACTTCAGAAAAATGTTTGCAAAGACATTAGATATCTCACTATCTACAGTAAATAATGTCATCAAAAGATCAAAAGAGAATGTGAGGAAATCCCTGTGCAAAAGGGACAAGGCTAATGGTTAATGTAGGATGTTTGAATGTCTTCGGGTGCTAAGTCAGTATTGCATTAATAACAGGCATGATTTTGTACTGGCTCAGGGACATTTCCAGAAATTATTGTCTGGGAACACAGTTCGTCATGCAGTGCATACATGCAAGTCAAACCTATATGTCAATATGATACAGAAATGCCACCTTCTTCTCTGGGCCAAAGCTCACTTAAAATGAACTGAGGCTACATGAAAAAGTTTTCTGTGATCAGACACAAACTAGGCCTATGCACAGCTTTCGAGGAGCAGATGACTGTTGGGTGCTTTGCTCAAGGGCACTTAAGTCATGTACTGTTGGTCCAAGGCATCAAACCAGCAAGCATCCAGTTACAAGACCAGATCCCTAACCTCCAGCCTTCGACTGCTTCAAGGTCTGGAAACCTTGGTTATCGTGTTTTGCTGACTCAAGAGGAGAGAGATCAACCAGCTTGTTATCCGTGCACAGTGCACAAGCATTAGCGTCTATGATGTGGGCAGCTTACACATCTGGAAAGGCACTATCAATTGGAAGGCACTTTTTCAAGACAATGCTAGACCACATGTTACATTCATCACAACAGCATGGCTTCACAGAAGAACCTGCCAGCAGTTCAGACCTTTCACCAAATAGAAAACATTTGGTGCATCATGAAAACAAAAATCCAGCAAAGGATGTCCCAGGACTGTTGAGCAGCTAGAATCCTACATCATCATTCCTCTCTTAAACCCCCAGCAATGGTTCTCCTCACTTCACAGATGTTTACATACTGTTGTTAAAAGAGGGCACATGAGATGCACAGCTGCCATCAAGTTATAAATGAGCTGAAATGGTAAAATGTTTCACTTTCTACATCTGGTATGTGCTTACCTGCTTCATTCTGTTCATCATACTGAAGGGTTCCCTTAAGCCTGACCCTGCCATGAGCTGTGGGAAAACAGTAACAATTGCACATGGTTGTAGCAAAATTGGCATGACAAAGTGATACTCTTGATGGGAAATTCCACCACTTTTTTTACAGTTACATTACAAAGTCATTACAAAACTAGGGGATGCAATGTCTACACTCATGAGCAAAAAATGTTTTGACTTGATCAAACTGTCAACATGTGACTTGAATTCAACTTAAGTCCCTGGTCCCTGCTATACCCTGGTTGTTGCTGTTTGTAAGCTCAAGTCTTTTTCTGAGACGTCTAGTAGTTGTATATTGCCCACACCTTCTATTTCTTTATATCTGTCAGAGTACAGCCGAGACAAAAGCCGCTGAAAAGAAGCACTTCCACCTTTTAAAGACAAAAGACCATGAGGGTCATACTATGCCTTCCTTCTTTGTCTCTCCATTCTTTGCTCACTCTAGAATTTACAGACGTGATCCAAGCAGCTCCCTATGATTTTCCAAGCAGTATCTGTAAAGCTGGCCATAAATCAGGACCTGGGAAACTGTGAGGGTAAAATCCTGGAAGATTTATTATGGCAAAGCCTTGTAAACTAATATTGAAATAGGCTCTAATGCACAAAGAGCTTTAAGCCTTTAAAAGTGGGTTGGAGCACTTTTTGCTTTTACTGATTTCCTTCTTTTACACAGAAACAGAAACAGGTCTGTACCGAAAAGCACAAAACACAAAGTTTGAAAGGCAAATCAGGGTGCAATTAACTTATTTTATTATATTCTGAATTACGACAGTATGGCCAAGCAGACAAACCAGATATTTATAGGTACTTTTTACGTGACAGTCTTTTAAAAGACTTTTTAAGAAACACACAGAGGTTACTGTAAGAAAAGCTGTTTTCATCCCCCTAGAGGATTTTTGAAGGTAAGCTTCTTTTTCCCCTATCCTGAATTTTGAAGCACATTCAGATTTACAGTGACAAATGGTAGAAGATTAGCTTTCTCTAAGCCAGCCCTTGTGAAAATTTACAGTTCTGCATTAATATTAATGGGTCATTTTCACCTGCTTGGTTTCATAAATAAGAACAGTTTTGTCAGCAATAGTGTAGATCACCTGGCTTAGCTCGCACTCTTTGCTGTGCGCTATGAATTAATTGGAAAAATTGCAAATCAGGTACTGGCCCAAATAACTCATTGTCAGATTCAATCAATAAGCAGGGTAAATCAACTCATTTCATTTATAAATGATCTTATATAGATCAAGTGACCAATTAAGCAATTAGCATACATGTAGCAATGAATTAATTCATCCATTAAGCATATTATTAAAGTTACAATTTTTGAAGCCAGGAAGTTTTGGAAGCGTCAGGCATGCCCGCACAGAGGCAATACGTCATGCGATGAGAGTGCAGTCTGTGGCATGCTGTGATTTACTGTGCTAAAAAGCAATGCAATTAGGAAAGAGGTTTGAGGCAGGAGAGAGGCTGCATAGAGTGTTAAAACGTAGAAAGACCGAGCACCAGATTTGACAAGCGTGGGCACACACCCTTTTCACTGATGAAAAATACGCAAAATGGGCTCTTGTTAAAACACACTATACAATTTGCAAAGCAGAGTATTCTTTTATAAATGCTTTAAAAAAGAAATTGTAATCTTTGAAGCTATTTCAATGGCTCTGAATATCAGCACAGATTAAAAAGATCTAGAAAGAAAGATAGATTATTATAATTTTTACATTTGCAAAGCGAAATAATCAAATGTATGTTCATCTTCTTCTTCGCCCTCAGCTTATTATTAGTGACTGTGCAATGCTTTGCAATGTGTGACAATATTGTTGTCTGATGGTACATATTTTTCTTATCCAAGATCCCGCAGTTTCTAAAATATCGACACCATTCTCAACTTCAGAATGTTTGGACTGAACAGGAATGGTGTGCTTGCACACAGCTAAAGTTTGCTTTTTTCCCCTAAAGTCCCTAGGAACACATTATAAAAAAAATTGATATGTAACATTACAAAGTCACTACAAGATTCACCAGAAACCAAAACCTTTTAATGTTACATCATAAAATACTAATTTTTATTTAGATTTACATAAAATGTACAAACATACAAAAGTGCCAAAACAAGACTGGAACAATACAGAATACAGGAAACATTACAAAGTCACAGATGAGGAGTCGATCTGATCCACACGTCTCTATATGTCGATCCACAGTAATACTGATGCATTTTGTGTGTCTTGTACTGGTATCAAAACACATCAGAGTGCCTAGTGAATGTCCTATACATGTGCAATGTAATGGAGACGTTCAATAAAGGAGCCAGGTTGTGAGAAACTGATTAACTCACTGTGGACAAATTAAGTGCTTTATATACATGGTATCAGAAGTATATGTTTGCAATTATTTTTTTAGTAGTGAGAAGTGAGCTTAGTCACAACTAGAGCTCTGAAACAGAAGTTAGAAAGAGGGCAACTCTCAGCTACAAAGTGGCAGACCATGTAAAGTTACAATGTAGGGTTGCAGAATGTGTAAAAGTCCCTAGTGTTCTAATGACTCAATAACTTCAAATTTCCAAGCCTCTTTCAGCATTATATTATCAAAAATGGCATGAGTTTCTTTGGTTGAGAAGCTGCATGCAAGCCTTACATCACCAAGCACAATGCCAAGCGTTGAATGGAGTGGTGTAAACATGCTGCCACGGGAGACATGTTTTATATAGTGACAAGTCATTCCTCTCTATCTGGCTGTCTGATGGACAAGTCTGGGTTGGACGAATGCCAGTAGGATGTTTCCTGCCTGATGGTAAACAAAACATCTGAACATCAAAAGTATAAAAAACATGAAAGATGCTATGAGCAAAAACAAGCAGAACTAATATCAAAAGACTGTGGTAGATGTGGTTCATTGAAGAAACCTTAATGGAAAAATTGCCCTGCTCATGGTGCTGAGTGCCATAAATGTTTTTTGCTGTGGCATACTGCACATTTAAAATAGACTCTGTATCACAGGATTAGTGTAAAACACATTCATTTTCCTGGAGAATTGTTTTCAGCTTCTACTCACGCAGCTTCTCTTCAAAAATTTGTTTTAGTAAATAGGGTAATCAAAAAGTTATTAAAGCCCTAAGCCTGGTTGACTGCACTGAAACTGTCACTCAACAAAATACAAATTTGTTGCCTATCCTTGTTTGCTTTACAAGGTATACCATTTTGAATTGGAGAAAGGTGCACCATATGCACTTTGAAACTCACAAACCTGAACAAGTGCGTCATGTAGGAATGCCATGTTTTTCCAGCAGTAGACCAATTCCTAACAATGTTGTCCAATGCAACAGTGTTTACAAAGTTGGATGCTTAGTTCAGCTTCTGGCAGATCTTCCTCCAGGCAATGAATCAAGACCTCTTATTACATTCATAACTTCATTTGGGAGACATTTTTTCAATCATCTCCCATTTGAAATTATGCCAGCCCCTGAACACTTCCAACAGCAGATATCCCAGTTGCTGGAGAACTTTGCCAGAGTGATCTGATCTTGAGGCAGACCCAAACAAAGTGAGATTCATCCTTCAAATGCCAGAACCAGCTTGCATGGCTGATATTCTGGGGGTCATGGGTATGGCTAATTATATCACAAAATCTTTCTCACAACTTGCTTCACTCACCACACCTTTAAAAGAGCTAATTAGAAAGAGAAATGAGTGGTGTTGGGATGAGCTCAAAGAGGAGCATAGTTCACGTAAAATGCTGGCATAGTACTCAGCCAAAAAATAAACAAGAATAGCAGCAGATGTATAGTACCGTCAGTGTCCACTAGGGGTTCCCATTAGTTTTAGTTGTGCAGTGTTGCACAAGTTTAGAGCAGAGTAAGAGTCAGTACTGCCATGTTGGGCTGCAAGCATTGCAAGAGAGCAGACAAGTGAATAAAAGGAAATAAATCGTCATCTGGGCTCAAGAGTTTTTGTGTGTCACAATATCACACTTTTTGGCGACGAGGATATTTTTTTTGTCCATGGATGACTTTGGATTTCCCCTGATTTGGTGTGGGGGAGAAGTGAGTCCTGTGTGAGAGAGTGCTGCACTGCTGGTAAGACAGTTTTGTGTTCTACAAGAGCGGGTGAAGACTAAGCTGGAAAGATGCCTACAATTGGGACATTATCTGCATTTGACTCCAAAAATCAAACATGGGAGGAGTATTGTGAGATTCTGGAGCAATTTCTTGAGGCAAACGAGATAGAGAATGAAGACAGAAGAAGAGCAATACAGATTAGTGTTGTTGGGGCACAGACCTACACTGTCATGAGAAATCTCATCAGCCCTGAAAAGCCGAAAGATAAAACATATGGACAGCTAGTCACCTTGTTAAAGGAGCATTTTAACCCCAAACCTAGTGAGATTGTGCAAAGGCACAAGTTTGATTCCCGTGATAGAAACCAGGGTGAGTCAGTGGCCGACTAAGTGGCAGAGCTGCGCCATCTTGCGCAGGATTGCAACTATAGAGACACCTACAACAGAGGCTGCGAGATCGGATTGTTGGCGGTATAAATGATGACATAATACAGAGAAGGTTACTGTCTGAAGCAGACCTGACATTCGAGAAAGCTTTGAAAATTGCTCAATCTGTGGAGGCAGCAAATAGAAATGCCCAGGATCTGCAACTCAAGAACGCAGCTATGACATGTAACAGTGCAAGAGCTGCATCCCGGAAAGCCCAGAGTGATGCTTTTGAGGAGTGTTACAGATGTAAAGGGACTAACCACAAAGCATCAGAATGCAGATTCAAGCAAGAGAAGTGCCACTGTTGTGGGAAATTTGGTTACATTGTGAGGGCTTGCAAAAATAAGAGCAAACAAAAAGAAGAGAAAAAAAAGCAAGCAGTGAGCACAGCAAGGGGGTAAAGTTTCCGTCACTACACTCATAACTCTCACAATGTCATTTAGAACAGCAGTGATGGCTCAGAAGAAACAGAAGCATTAGCATGTATAACTCACAAATTAAGTTATGTGAAGGAAAAGCATCTACTGTGTAGTTGGACGTAAATGGAAAAAAACATTCAGTTTGAAATTGACACAGGGTGCAGCCTTACCTTAATGAATGAGGCAAGTTTCAGAAAGACTTGGGAAAACATGGAAATTCCAATACTGATCCCTAGCAAGGTCAAGCTATTCAGGTGATGGGCCAGGCATGGGTCTCAGTAAACAGCCAACAACATCAGAAGACCTTACCCCTGATTGTAGTAGCAGGGAATGGTCCAAACTTGCTTGGCTGGAGTTAATTGGAGGAGATTTGTCTACCCTGGGAGAGCATAAAACAAGTGAGAGAAATTCAGGAAAAGTCAGAGAGACTAAGTCTACAGCTAGTTTTAAAGAGAAAGGAAGTGGTGTTTAAGGAAGAGTTGGGAACCTTGGTAGGTACCAAAGCTACCATACATGTGCCAGCCAGTGCTAAACCTAAGTTCTACAGGCCCAGAGCTGTTCCTTATGCCATGCGAGCTAAGGTTAATGCTGAGATTGATAGGCTGTTGAAGGAAGAAATCTTCAAGCCAGTGAAGTACTCAGAATGGGCTGCTCCAGTGGTCCCAGTCTTGAAGCCAGATGGTTCAATAAGACTATGTGGAGATTACAAGTTGACTGTGAAACAAGTCGCTACACTGGAACATTACCCCATACCTCAGGTGGAAGACCTTTTTGCAATTCTGTCAGGTGGAAAACAGTTTACGAAGTTAGATATGAGCCATGCATATCTACAGCTACTTCTAGATGATTCATCTAAACAATATTTGACAGTGAACACACATCGGGGACTGTTCACTTACAATCAGCTTCTGTTTGTGGTGGCATCAGCACCAGCTATATTCCAGAGAGTCATGAAAGGGCTGCTTCAAGGAATTCCTCATGTAGCCATTTACCTAGATGACATCCTAGTAACTGGAAAGGATGAGCAAGAGCATTTGAAGAATTTAGGAGGAAGTGCTTACCAGAATGGAAAAGGCAGAATTGCGCTTGAGGAAAGACAAGTGCTCATTCTTACAGAAAGAAGTGCAATACCTAGGCCATCGGGTAGATGCTCAAGGGTTGCACCCCTTGGAGAGCAAAGTACAAGCCATAGTGGATGCACTAGTTCCAAAGAGTGTCTCAGAATTGAAAGCTTACCTAGGCCTCTTAAATTACTATGGGAAATTTCTTCCTAACCTGTGTACACAGCTGGCTTCCCTGCATTCCCTGTTGAAGAAGGATGTACAGTGGGGGTGGGGTAAAGCTCAAGAGGAAGCTTTCCGGAAGTCCAAGCAGTTACTGGGATCAGCCACAAGACTGGTACATTACTCCCCATGTCAGGATCTCATACTGGCGTGTAATGCTTCAGCTTATGGAGTGGGAGCTGTGTTAGCTTACCATATGCCTGATGGAAGTGAGAGTCCATTAGGATTTGCATCTCGTACTTTATCTCCAGCTGAAAGGAAATATTCACAACTGGACAAGGAAGCATTAGCCATCATTTTTGGGATAAAGAAGTTCCACAAGTATCTGTATGGTCGTACCTTCCCTATCTGCACTGACCACAAACCGCTAGTTGCCTTATTTGGAGAGAAGAAGGCCATACCACAGATGGGCTCCCCTATAGTTCAAAGGTGGGCTGTATTGCTGAGTGCCTATGAATATTGGATTGTGTATAGATCAGGAAAGTTTCATTCTAATGCAGATGCTTTGAGCAGACTACCTCTTCCTGAGAGTTCTGGAGTAGAGGAGGTACCAGAGCAAGTTCTGATGATGGACTGTGTGGATGCTGTTCCTGTAGATTCCAAACAGATCAGGAGCTGGACAGCCAAAGATCCAGAGTTATCTCAGGTACATGGATATGTGCTGAGAGGTTGGCCCACTGTAGTAGAACCACAGTTGAAGCCTTACTTCCAAAGATGATGGGAGTTAGGTGCTCGTGATGGTTGTGTACTGTGGGGGGCAAGAGTAGTAGTACCACGTCAAGGAAGAGAAATGTTGTTAAAATCTCTTCATCAGACACATTCAGGCATGTCCCGCATGAAAGGGTTGGCCAGGTCATACATGTGGTGGCCTGGAATGGACAAGGATGTAGAAAAGACAGTCCAGGCATGTGACCAGTGCCAGAGTCACCAGAAAGCACCACCAACTGCAGCATTGCACCCATGGGAGTGGCCTGAAACTCCCTGGTCCAGGATTCATGTGGGCTATGCTGGGCCTTTCATGGGAAGAATGTTTCTAGTCATCATGGATGCTTATTCAAAATGGCTAGATGCCTACCCACTGAAATCATCAACTTCTCAGATCACTATTGAGAAGTTACGCCAGAGTTTTAGTGTGTTTGGTCTACCACAAGTGCTAGTCTCAGACAATGGACCCTGTTTCACAAGTACTGAGTTTGAAAAGTTCTTGAAGCAAAATGGTATCAGGCATGTGAAGTCTGCCCCTTTCCACCCTTCAACAAATGGACTGGCTGAGAGAGCTGTGCAGACCTTGAAAGAGGTTCTAAAGAAAGCAAAGGGAGACGACATTGAGGCCAAATTGTCTAGGTTCTTGTTCAGCTACCGGATAACTCCACATGCAACAACAGGGGTATCACCAGCCGAATTGATGATGTCCCTTTGATTTGCTCATACCAGACATCCAAACCAAGGTGAGAAGCAAACAACTGAAACAGAAAGAAAACCGAGATGGACAGACCAAACTGAGATATTTCACAAGAGGAGAGGGAGTTCTTGCTCAGAATTATGGATATGGTCCGAAGTGAATTCCGGCTGTTGTGGAGGACTGTACTGGTCTGTTGTCTTATTCAGTGGTCCTGGGAAATACGTATGCCTGGAAAAGACATTTTGATCAGCTGAGAGGTCGCAGTTCTGATGAAGTTCAGGAGCTGATGGGAAGTCCTGTGAGGGTACCTGCATCACTGCAGGAGATTGTGCCGTTGCCTGTGTCAACCTCAACGGAGAAGTGTGAGGATAGTACCGCACAACAGGCTGAACCAGAGGTTGTTTTTGAAAATCCTGATCCTCCAAGCACACCGGCTGTGAGTACTCGTCATTCTGAGACGAGTGTGTGCCCCATTAAAGTTAAAGGACTGTTGTGTGACTTGGCCTTGCAAAGGGGCATTGAAGTGCTACCTTAGTGCAACATAATGATGCGTAATTGTGAATTGTGACTTTTAGGTTTGGTACAGGGTTCGGTTCTAGCCTGTAGGGGGAGGGGTGTAGTACCATCAGTGTCCACTAGGGGTTCCTAGTAGTTTTAGTTGTTCAGTGTTTAGTTGTGCACTAGTTTAGAGCAGAGTAAGAGTCAGTACTGCCATGTTGGGCTGCAAGCATTGCAAGAGAGCAGACTAGTGAATAAAAGGAAATAAATCGCCATCTGGGCTCAAGAGTTTTTGTGTGTCACGATATCACAGTATCCTTTCATGGCATTAGGGCACTGCTCATACAGAGACAAAATGGGGACACATGGAAGTTTTAACATTTCAAGAAGCCCTGAGAAGCTCTGTGTGCATATTAAAATAGAAGTGCTGGGTGTGAAAGGTTGGTATCAAATCTTTAAGGTCTCTACTTCACCATATTCGCTGACCACAAACTCATACCTCTGTTGGGATTCAGAGGTCTGGATGACCTACCACCAAGAATTATCAGGCTCTGCTCAGTGGGGATCTGACACATACAGTCCTGCAGTTAGAAAGAGATGTTCAGGTCTTTGTTGATGCCATTTTGTAATCTCTGCTGGTGACAGACTAGCTTGAAATTGTCAAACTTGCCAAGAGGTGAAACACTATTGTTTATATGGCTGGCCAATGAAACACGCTGTGTATAAAGAAGTCATGCCCTTTTGGCAAGTTAGAACACAACTAGAACAGAGCTTATTGTTTAGTGAGGTGGCCGGACCTCTCATCATAAATTCATCAAATAGTTGAAAGTTGGAACACTTGCAAATGCCACAAAGTGCTTTACTTTGAACCACTATTATCTAGCTCAGTTTCAAAATGTGTGTGGCAGAAAGTAAGCATGGACTTCTTTGAATGTGAAAAGAGGTAACACTACAGGTGATCACAGATGCCTTTACACGTCATGTCATTCCAGAGGAAGTTGTCTCTGATAACGGACCTCAGTTTGTGTCAGGGACTTTCCAAAAGCCTGTAAAGAACTCCAACTTTATACCAGCAGCTTGCAGACCTTAAGCAAATGGGAATTCCAGTGGAAGCAAATGGTGATCAAGGAATTGGAAAATGGGAAGGACTACAGCAAAGCTTTGCTGGCTTAAAGAGCCACACCTTTGGAGCAGGGCTTCCCTCCCTGCTAGTTACTCATGCTTGCACACTAGTGAATGTTTGTACATGCACACTGGTGGAGCTGTTCAGTAAAAAAATGTTTATGCATGTCTAATCAACAGCCATGCTGACCCACACTCCTACCTTGCTGGTCCACCTTGTAGAGACAGATTTTGTAGAGTCAGAGACAACAGCTCATTTGTTGCTGCACAGTTTGTGTGGATTATTTTCTAATGTTTAATCAGTGGTTATAGAACGTTTAGTTGGTTTAACTGCTCCCCCTAACAACTCAGTAAACACCCAAACACCACTGCAACCTCCTAGCAACACCATAGAAACCACTTAGGAGACCACAGACTAGCAGCACCTTACCAACCGGCTGGGACACCCTAGCAACCACCTAGCAACACCTGCGGGTGATACCATAACTACAGCCTAGCAACACCTTAGCATTGGACTTTTTTAACTTAAAAAATAAAAGAGGTGGACAATTTGATCTTTCAGTGCTGTTCTATACAGTAGTCTGTACTGTTTCTTTTTTATTCCTTGTTTCTCTTTTAAAGTCCCATTCCTTTATACCGCTACTTAAACACTATTGTCTCCTTTACCTGACAGCCACGAAGCTTCATGTATTCACTCAGATAGGTTCCTTAAACGCAATCCACAGCCACATTGACCTGCACTCTTCTATATATAATTTATTCATCTCCCTAGTTCATTCAATAGACTCCCATTCCTTTTTTAAACAAGAGCCTCTTGGCAACAATTATTTAGTAAACATCACATATAGCATGCAGTCTCCTAGCAATAGTAACCAACCCCTATATCATAGAAACTATCTACCAACATCTTAGCAACAAGCTTAAACTGCCCAATCACACAGGAAATGCATTTTTCTTTAGTTAGTGAATGCACATTCTAAAGCACTACTGTTATCCAATAGTTCTTCTTGGTATACATTTTTGTCCGCTAACTTGTCCCTTAGTTTTCAAGATCATTAAAATTATGGAATGCTCAGGAATAGGTTGCTGCTCATCATGTAATTTTGATGTTGTTCAAAAACCAGGTGGGTGTTAGTAAATGAAAAAACAAAATAGATGAGATGGAGGCAAGAACATACTGTGCTCGTTTAAACAGTATTACAAGAAAAAGGTACAAACAGAAAATCACATATGTTGGTCATGATGCTAATGTTATGAAGAGTGATTTTAACTGAAATGAAGGATTAACTACTATCAAGGAAGTAGATACAAAAACTACCAAAAAAACAACAAAAATATTGAGACATATTGGTTGGGTTGATCTTGGTATCATGGTGCTCCACAATGTCTGTTGTTTGGATTTCTTTTGCTGTCCTCTGCATTATCCTGGCAACGAACACTTAACTTTTTGGCACCTCTTGATGTCATAACATTAGACTTTGAATACATGCACATCCACAGATCAAAAAAAGTCAGCTTTTTATTAGCCAGTTTTCATGTTCCACTTTAAATGGTGCAGCTGTTAAATTCTGACACCTGATGCACCATTTAGGGTAGAATGGAAAAACTGGCAAACAAAAACGCTTTTGTGTATGAGGAGTGTGTATTGTATTATGCACAGTTCTTCTATGGGTTCTGTGACTCTGCACTGGTCATAGATTTAAAATAACAACTACAAGAAACTCAAACAGAAAGCTGCCTTCAGCCTCATTCCGACTGCAGACTAATATTCCACATAGGAAGCTCTATCACACATTCTCAAAATACCGATGTTTGTGTCATATACAGTTTAACCAATTTAACCGAAAAAAGCTTTTATCAAGTACAATAAGATGTTGTTCATGAGGGAGTAAAATGCAAGAAAATGGCAGCTAAAATGTCTTGCAAGCCTTTATCTGTGGTCAGGACGAGGCTGAAGGCAGCTTGATGTTAGATTTTCTTGTAGATGTTTTTAATCCATGACCAGTAGACAGTCACAGCACCCACAGACAATATTCACTCCTACTGACTGCACAAGACTGCACAGTCTGCCTGCCCCACTATTTAAATTGGAAGTAAGCACTGGTGAGTGATTTAAAACCTAACATTGCATTAAGTAAACAGCTATTACGTTAACATATTGAGGCTCCCCAGAATTTAATATGTTTCTAAGTTGATCGACAGGACAGTAAAAGAAAACCCAACAACAGACACTGTGGAGCACCTTGGCACCAAGGTCAACTTCTAACAAACACACATTGAACCTCAAAAAATGTGTGTTTTTTTTTTTTTTTTTTTTTTTTTATTGGTAATTGCATCCTTGACAGCAGCTAATCTTTTAGGTCAGTTAGATCAATTCTCTTAATAACTTAAGGATCACATTTAACATGACATAATTTTCTGTTTGTACCTTTCTCTTGTAATATTATCTAAACCAGCACAGCATGGGCTCCTCAGCTGCCTGTCATCTTAATTTTGAATGTTGTTAGAATCACATCTTAACATCTTAACCACACCATCTGTGTAAATCTGATTTAAACTCTGATGCAAAATGTGTCAAGCAGTGCTATCATAAGGCAAGAGATGACAATACATACAGCTAACTAGCACATTAAATTGCTGTTCTCTTGTTTAGAACAAACCTTATGTAAATTAACTGAGTGGCTTATTCCAATCATATTTTTGATATGTGGCACTTTAACTTGCTGTTTCAGCGAGAGATATAATGATAGATAAAATCTTTATTATCGTGATTTTTAAAGTTATATATATTCTTCAGTAAATTTTCAGTTGGCAAGCTGTCCTTTCTATTAATTAGCGATAACACAGGTTTGAGATGTGACTACACAACAGAAGTCATTATGTAACAGCTTCTACACACAAACAGTGCACTATGTGTTCAGATAAAAGCCATTTATATTCAGTCATAGCTCACAGCCTCCTATCTAACATTTTGTGTTTTTTGTTGTAAAAAGCCATGACCTATGCAGCACAATCCTCCTCTTTCTGCTCTTTAAAATGAATGTTTTCATCTCAAGGGATCTTAAGTAGTATTAACTATTAAAGAGAATTACACTGCTTATGTAGACTAGTATAAACTGTAAAATCCTAGAATGAAAATTCATCTTGCTGTTGCTAATATCACCAAACCTGTGTATTTTTATTGACACATTGTAGCTCATTAAAAAATTAACGATCTACACCCAAAAAAGAACATTTTGTTTCGGTTTTGCCAAAATGTTGCTTGTGTGGAAAAAATAGCTTTCTTAAAATGTTGGAAGAATTCATGTTAAATTAAAATGCAATCATTACAATGGAAAAATGTAAAGTGCAATTCACACATGGCATTGCTTTTTCATAATGACATGCTGAATACATGCCAAAATAAAAAACTAAATATTTATTACATTGTTTCCACATTGCTTTACCCCTTTACTGGAAAGTAATACACAGAGATTTGCATTTAAAAATCATAATGCTGAATTTGTGTCAGAATTAAAGCCAGACACCATGTCTTTTCAAATTGCCCCTAACACAATATCATGACAGCTTACACTTGGTGGAGGATGCTTCATCATGCTCTAACTTATTCTTCTGTAACGTTACATGAAGGACTGATCCAGTTTAGATCCATTCTGCATCCATTCTAATTTAATTCATCTTTTGCCTTTCAGAAAATTAACAACCCCCTTCTTTCTCTCTCTCTAAACATCAGGAGTTATGTGCCACCTTTGGCACTGATGAACAAGCACTCCTCCCTACTTTGCAGGCTGGCATGGAAACAGCAGCTCTTTGTGTGACCCCGTAAGTGGCCCACCCAGGCAACTGCTTTCTTCTCGCTATTAAACTGTCAAGCAAATTATTATGCCACCTATGGCATTTATTTCTGCTATTTTAGCCTTAAATGGGTTAGGTGTTTAAGCTTCATCAATGGCTACTGTGTTTGAGAGCACAAAGTAACTTCAAGAATTGAGGAGGCTATTAAGTTGAGGAGGACACTGCACATTCAAGAGTAGATTAAAAGTTGCATTGTTTAAGATTTCAAAACGACTTGTTACTTGAAATATGAACATTTGAATGTTCAATTATATGGTGTAATTTTGTGGCAAAAAAAAAGTAGAATAATATAATGTGTGGGGCCGTGGTAACAGGTTTCTGAATACATGGACACATCCACTGTAAAAGCTGTGATCTTCCACAGACTGGGCAGAGCACTTCATACTCACTCACTGTTTTGGTCCCTATATGTTTGTAATCTCTCCACTGAAATCCCTCAGTGTCAGTTAGAAACCCTATCATCATATTAATATCTAACTAATATTAGATATTTAAGCAGCTTAGTTTCATTACCAGCATTACAAACCCAGATGCAAACCCATTGTTACATTAACTGAAAGAATATATTTCCTGAAGAAAATGCAGAGTGATTGCACAGCTTAAGCATATTTACAGATTGGGTGTTGCTAAGAGTTCTTTAAATTAAACTACAGAGCCTCTAAAGTGTTACCTTGCAATTTTTTTGTTTCCATAAATTCTTTTTTAAAAGAATACAATGTAATTGCTTTTTGTTAAGCCCTGTGTCATGCTTTATATTTCCCCTGTCTGTTTATGTTGGTCATGACAGTTCCCACATGCTAATGTTTTGGTTCTCTGCCCTTCTGTCAATCCTCACCAGTTCTTAGTTTGTATCTCCTTTCTGTTCCAGGTGTTTGTTGTTTCCTGTCTCTTTATATTCTCTCTGTTTGCTCCATGTGTTGTCAAGTATTGTTGTTATATGTAGCGATGTAGTGCCGGTCAGTTTGTATATCCGGTTTTGTGTCTGTTTTGACTTTATCATGGACTTTAATGAACAACGTTTGCGTGTATATCCCACTCCTATGTCTCATTACACGTTACACACTGGCTCTTTAGGGCTCCTTATTAAACCACATTGTTAACCCACCTTCACAATGTATTTTCATACTATGTTTATTTATTGGTTGATTTTTAAAACTACTATACTATACATTCTATATACATATCATTTTATCTGATAATAAAATACACTTGATGAAAACATGTTAAATCTGTTTGTTGCTTTCATCTGTTACAACAGTCCGAGAATTAATAGGTGCATTAGTGCACAAAAATCAATACTGAAACAAAGCTGCAACTTGTGATTCTGATTTTAATATTAAGCAATTAATATTTTAGTGTTTCACTGCATTTGCAATTAAAATTTCCTTTCAGTCCTTACCTCTGTATTGCTCTATTAAGGATCTTCTTATAGCATTCCCAATGGCATTTGGAGACTGGCTGGTCGCATCAACATCTGGCTCTGCATACTGATCTAGTACCGGTAATTCATTACCCAATTGGAAAGTGCAGACAGTACTATGATGATCCTCTGGGTTGTTGAGGATCCAATGGTTTGTCATGTTATACTTAATTTCTGAAAAATTTGCATTCAGGTGAAGAGTCATCAGATAAATTTGGCCAGATAACCATTGTCACCATGTAGCAACCCCTTCATCTCCCCTCTTTTCTATCATCTACTCCTGGGTTTGATATTGGCACATGGGTAAAGTTTATAACACCTAAAACACCTGGTAAAATGCTGCTTTTGGTAATGCTTGTGGGAATTTGGAGGGGCTATAATTCCACAATAGCCTTTGAAACTCTTAGCACAGTCCCACTCATTGTCAAGCTGTAGATAGCAAACAGATGGGATATCATAGCAACTGCCTATGGTGTTGCTAGGCAGTTGCGAATGTATCCCACGTGGTTGCTAGGCCATTGCTGGGCAGTTACTATGTGATCCCAAGTTTTACTGAGCTGTTGTGAGGGAGTTGGAAAGTGGTTGTAATTGTTATTCAAAATTAAGTGGAGGAATGAGGGATGAATAAATGACAAATATTTGGGGGATCAAAGTTTTTACAAAACATGCCTGCCAGATCCACAAGCTGAGTACAAGTGCACCATTCCTGATCAGACCAAACATTCTGGAGTTTTAAAAACTGCGGCAAATTGAAGCACCAAAATGCAAAACAGTACATTCAGAACAGCAACTACATTAACATCTTCCTATTATAGTAGTACTTTTTATTTTATAGAGATATTTCTACTGTGTAGCACTTTGAGATTTGCTTCAAATGTTAAGTGCGTTACAAATAAAATTTATTATTATTATTATTAACTTAACACTTTTGACCTGTAAAGCATGTGTAAAGTACTTAACTTTAGATAAACTGGGGGAAATGTGCACAAATATGTGTAAAATGACAGTTCATTTAAACTCACTTAAAGTTATTTTTTCTGTGGCTTTTTTTCCCTTCCCACAATCATCGAAACTGACGTGCTGTAACCAATCAGCAACAAGCATGAGATTAAAAAAAAATCCATAATCTTTCCTCTGTTAGTAAGTATTGTATTTTGAAATTGAATTTGCTGTAATTTGCTTCCAAGTTTTTATAGTTACGTTTCATCTTCAGGGGTTTCTGAAAATCTATATAATAATGTTACTGCAGGAACTGCTTCAGCTTAGTCTGGCATGGGGTCCTATGCTCTAAACTGTGAGATATTTGTCAAACAACTTTTATCTCTATTGGTAAAGCTGGAGAGTTTAGTCATTAAAAGGACAGTGTAAGTAAAGCAGTGTGAATGTTTGAATGCAATATGAGGTGGTTTGGTGTGGTGTTTTAACACCACCCCTCAAGTCGTCTTCTTTTTTCAGAGTTTAAAGTTTTATTTGAATCAATTATTTACATGAGAACATGGATAACAGAAATTTACAGAAAACATTTGGACTTGGATGTTTAGAACTAAATTTTAAAATTCAGACATATGCAAAAGTTTGAACACTCCCTGTCAAATTACATGTCTTATTAACTCAGAAAAACAACAACAAACCTGTAATTTGCAAGTAAGTAAATAATACCTACATTCAGTATGTAGATATTACAGAGTTGTACATTAATGTTTGTCTGCTTATCTGGAACAAAAGTTGGACAAAGTGGATTATCAATTTACATATTTAAGGTTTAAATCAAACAAAATAAATATGCAACATTAAAGTAATAAACTGTAACAAATCATTATTACAAAAATATAAAATGTTTCTTTTATATAAAACTCAAGCATGGATAAATGATCACAAACAAGGCCCTCTAAATACAAAGATCCTGGCTGTGTAACCTCAGTGTAAACCAAAATGAAGAAAAATTGTGAGTACAATGACTTATTACAGGCAAACTCACACTGAATGGTCTTTTATGTATTCTGTAAAAGGAACATAGAGAGTTTTGTCACTTCATTTAGGAGATGGAAGTTTTTAGATACAGTTTGGATGGTTTTAATTCTGTTTGAGCTGAGTTTGAGCTATTTTGGAGATGCTAACAGCGTCCAAGGAGAAGCAGGAGGCAAATAAATCCTGATAGCAGCAAAAAATATGAGTGCAAAAAAAATATCTCTATTCAACATAGAAATATCATCTTTGGCATGCAAGATATTGTCATTTATACACATGATTAAATTAAGACACATGCTATTTGCATAGCAGTGTGTGCTATTTGCACCCGGGTGTACATAGCAGTGTGTGCTATTTGCACCCAAGTATACGTAGCAGTGTGTACTATTTGCAGTCGATTATGGATTAAGCAGAGATTAGTATTATTCTTAGGTGTTTTGTGACAAAACACATTTTACTTGTGAAGATACTTGTGTTTGGGGTAAACCTCAAAGTTTGTTTTTTATTTAATTGTTTAAATAAATGTAACAAACAAGGTTTCTTAACATGCCTATACCAGGCGTGAGCAAGTGGGGTATAAAGCCCCCAGCATTGAGTTATAGAGAATTGGAACTGTGTTCTCTGGAATTATGGTATTTTTAAGTTTGAGGTGGGGTATCCGATCCCAAATGTATAGCCGGATCTCATTCACTTGGCTTTGCTTCATGGATGCAGGATCTCCAAACCTCAGAAGAGCTTTAGCATTCTAAAAAAATCTCACACACACACACACACACACACACACACACACAAAATATACACAGTGAATACACATCCACTGCAAAACACCCCCTGAAATTCTGAAATGTCTTGTTAAGAAGCTGATTAGTTAACCCCTAGAACCCTAGATTTGTTATTCAGTTATTAATTTGCAGAAACAGTTGTGAATTATTTGGTAACAGGTTAGCGTATCTTGCGTATAATTTTTGGGCCTATAAATGATAATTATGATAGCAGTGTTATTATTGGACACGTGGGCTTTCATTGAGGGTCTAAAGGGTTAATTCAAATGTTTTGTGGAACAGGAATAGCACTAAAATCTGCAGGTCAGGTTATCTCCAGGAGCATCAGGTTCCGCTATCTTGCTGAATTTCAGCCTAAAACATCTCTACAAACAGCTGTATATTACATTGTAGCAGTAGCATTCACAGCAAACCCTGTCTTTGTCCAAGTAGACCAATATATACACAACGTTCATTGTCAAAGACAACTTAATAAAGAAAATAAAGTTCATCAATGGCTGTATCTGAATCTGTTGGGGCAGAAAGTATTTTTTTTACCATATCAAAATTAAAATATTTACCGCTTGGCTTCTGCTCTTCACACTGGCTACTGCAACTCTCTGAATTCTTTCCGTTTCTATGCATAAACAATATTCAGCACTCAAGCTGAAAATACATTATATATAGAAATCACGCCTGCGTTACTGCCACAGTGTCCCATTGTCACATTGGTGGAGGAGGTGTTGTGCGCCGCTCAGCGAAGTTACTGCTTCTGGTGCAACCATATCTTCTTCTTTCGGCTTTTCCCTTTTTAGGGGTCGCCACAGCAAGTCATCCTCCTCCATCTAACTCTGTCATCTGCGTCCTCTGCATCCTCTGTCCTCACACCAACTACTTCCATGTCCTCTCTAACTGCATCCATATATCTCCTCCTTGGCCTTCCTCTTTGTCTTTTTCCTGGCAGCTGCATTTCTAGCATCCTTCTATAAACATGCCCGCTGTCCCTCCTCTGGAGATGTCCAAGCCATCTCAGTCTGGCCTCTCTAACCTTATCTCCTAGTTTTTTAACCTGTGCTGTACCTCTTATGGTCTCATTCCTAACCTTATCCATCCTTGTTACTCCCAAGGAGAACCACAACATCTCCAGCTCTGCCACTTCCAGTTCTTTCTCCTGTATTTTTGTCAATACTACTGTCTCCATACAACCATGCAACATAGCAGGTCTCAGCACTGTCTTGTAAACTTTTCCTTTGACCTTTGCTGCCGTTCTTTTGTCACAAATCACTCCTGAAACTTTTCTCCATGCACTCCATCCTGCCTGGACTCTCTTCTTGACCCTTTTTACCACACTCCCCATTTTGGTTCTGGTGCAACCATATACAGGGCTAAAATAACATAACAAACACATTAAGTCGTTAGCTATCATTTAACCAGAAAATAACCCAGTAATTAGCTGAGTCTGTCAGTACATTCACTGCCAATACAGCTTAGAAAGCTATGATCTTAATATTACACATTACAAGCTTCAAACCTACCTCAGTATGAACAAAACATGATTAAAAATAGCTAGCTGACATTAGAAAACTACTAGCCAGCAATTAGCTAGCTAAATTAATCAGAATAAGCAACAAAATACAAAACTTTTAACTTATTAACTAAGATAAGGTTAGATACAAGTTACCTAACTGCCTAAAACTTTAATTCAAGCAAATAACTTAAACTGAGATCCACCAAAACATTAGCTTTACTTATTAATTGAATAAGCTATAGCTAGTAGTTTGATGGTCAAGTAAAGCTAAACTGAAAAATGTTTTTCTTGTAAGCTAATGAAAAAAACTATAGCTACATTTATCACAAACTGGAATTAACTTTACCCCTGAACTTCGTTTTAGAAGAGATTTCTTCATTGACTGTGAACATAAAATAAATAAGATGACGTTTGTTTGCAAGTTAGCTATAATGCTCCTGTTAGCTCATAAATATATCAGTGTTCAGTCAACAGTGTTCTTTGGATAATTATTCTCACCCTATTTCTTAAATATATATCTTAAAATGTAGAGTTAAAGTGAGTGATGGACCTTTATACATAACTATTAACCAAATTCTGCTTACCATTTCTACTGTTACCGTTTCCCATCGGTTCCTGTAAATTTGCACCTTTTCTCTCCCTCACATTCATTGGTAGACATGCGCAAATGGGTTCGTTTTCTTTTTTTTTTTAATTAAGGGGTGAAAATAGCAAATGTGGCAAATGCTACTTGTACCCGGGTGCAAATAGACACTCGGTTAAATTAATTTGCTGTCGTCTGAAAATACTGCATGTGTGTTCTGTAGGGTTGAACTGATACATTTTGCAGCCATTGATGGCTGACAGACATCATACAGCATCTTGATGCCACATCCCCATTGCCCTAATCCCATTCACTCTGAGAGTGTGGGCACCTATTTACAACCTAATGTTATAACTATTTATGCTAATAACTCTTTTACAGCAATGTCTAAAATGGGGCTTGTCACTATACCTTTTACTTGAATCATAATCACGAAGATCTCTATGGACAAGCCACACCATATCCACATCTCATTACAGACTTACTCTGCACCTCAAATCTAGCACAACTACATCTACACATATAGACTGGCACACACACAATATTGTCTCTAATTGCATCTTTTTTTTTATCTAACTTAGATTTCAAAATGAGAACCAGTCCTCCTCTGGGCAACACAAGATTACAAGAGTTTAAAAATGTATCAATAAAGAATCAAGCTATATAACTAACCTTATATAAACAGTCTATTTAAGGATGACTAAAAATAGCTGGAAATCAGCTGCATTGCAGTTATAAGACCATAAAAACATGCATACAGACATATCAGCTGTAAACAATCAAAATACAGAACAGAGCTGGGCTGTGTGATATAGCCCAAAAACTTTCATATCACTTTATATTAAAATAATGATTTTTGCTCATGAGTAAGAAGCCAAAATATTTATTTTAGGTTTTAAACTATTTTTTACAGGACCATGAGAATGGAACATTTTCTCATGTCATGGAACAGTGGAAGAAATTTAGTTTCCTAAGTTAGCTGTTTTTACCAGTTGGCTAACATTAAGCAACATTTTGACACACAAGGTGATGCCCAAGCTGTGTAGTATTCATAATTTAAATATAAAAGATTAAAAGATTATTTTTAGCTTCCTGGTGACTACTAGGTCATCATGCCTCTTATCACTCCTACCACATCCAAATCATAGTATTTAAACACGAGATATCAGAGACGCCTTTTTTGTTTTGTTTGATCACTTTAGTTTGCTACAATAACAAAAGTTCAGTCATGCTAAGCGTGCGACAGAGCCGATTCATGTTAGTCAACTGCTAGCCTTATTGGCTATCCCATGACCTATGTACAGCATCCTCAGTTTACTTTTGTTTAAAAATCAGTGCTGTGACTAGCATGAACCCACTTCTTTGTGGCTTGGTAATGGACTAATACAAAAATATCTCTCTATAACACACAGAGCACTTCGACTGCAGATGTGTGGGGTTATTTAACACTGCAAAAGTTTCTTAGGATAAAAAAGTTCACTCTAGTAGGCCAGTGCAGTTACACATCACTGATGTGCCAGAGAACAGAATATCCCTACACATTACCAGCAAATAAGGAGGTGTTAAATGTAGTGATGAAAACCTGAATCTGTGCTGGTCCCAGTTCCAGGACGTCTCTGAGGACTTTGATGACCTCCTGGACAGCCATTCAGACTTTTTCTCTGTACATGATCTTGCGGAGCACCTTTTGTTAAAGGTACCTGGTGCACATAATGGCATAACAGACTCAGGAGACAGAAACACCAGGCAGTGGATTTTTCATCTGTTAGTGGCTCAGCTGATCGCTGCGATTCCATCCCTATGTCACTGGTGTCCTGCCTTCACCTAAAGCACATTGGTGATCCTAATAAAGTACCACCTTCTCCCACAGTACTGCCTAGTGCTCTGCAGGGCACATATGAGCCAGCCATGAAGTACTTCGAGTCCCCACTGCACTAGTTGAAAAGCCTGTAAAGTCTCTAATCCAAGTACCTTAATTCACAGCCACCCAACCTGTTGATTCTGTAGTTAAATGAATTTTAGGTGTTTTAGGTTCCCAGATGTCCTGGTTTCTATGTTCTTTAATCATTTGATGAGTATGTTGCAGCAAGGCTACCTACACTTCACCATAACCCTATCTGTGGCCCAGAATTTTGCTACAGTTCTACCCACACCAGTAGAGCAGGACATCACTGCTAGTGCATTCAGGACAACTGTCAGGTATGGTTCCATGTCCTGTCTCAGTGTTTGTTATGTGTTGTGCCCCTGTCCAATCTAATCCACAGACTAGAAACAAATATAGGGGTTTTGCTGGTCGGCAACACTTCACGTGTATTTAGGTCCAGTGTTAATTTTGTTACAATGAAACAATGACAAAAATAAGATGATAACTAAATAAATTGTAAGATTTGAAAAGGAGAACTGTGATGAAATTGCCCTTTTTATCAACAAATGAAAAACTAAAGGTTAAACAAACAAATTATTGATATCCCTCTCACATAACTAATCGTGCTGGCTGGTTCAAGGCATTTTAGCATAAAAACAAAACCTTGTTGAGCATTGTTGCCAACTTATGTCAAAAGTGCTCACTTCAAAAGCTATGCTAGGTTTTGTTTAATGTTGATAAACTAAATAAAAACAAAGATGTAATTATATAAATTTAATGTAGTAATTTTTTGTCATATGAAGAAACGTCAGAATCTGCTGAGTATGCACCACAGGCTAAGAGTGGGACAGGGTCGAACTGAGAAGAGGATGAAAGAAAAAGGAAGAAAGAGAGAGACCACCATAGAGATTTTATGCAATTGCTTTCCTTGAGATACAATTGCAGAATATAATATGCAAAAGTTTGGGCCAAATTGTACATCTATTTTGGCAAGTTTCTCGACAATTAACCATTTCACATCAAATCTCTTATATTCACACTCTGAATAACTGTGTTTACATGTCTACAATTTACATATGCAGAACTTTTGTTCAAATTCTTCTTCACAAAAACTGTGCTAAATCTAAACTGTGGAACAGGACGTTGATTTCTTATTATTGGTGTTCTCAGATATTTTAAACATTTTGCATCATGTGGGATTTATTTCTACTTTACTTCTCTCTTTTTGGTGATGGTTGCTGTGATTGTCAAGCGTACTTCATCTTTCAGCATGCCTTGTAGTCCAGCTCCTTCACCATAATGTTGCTGAATTTGACTGATATGATGTAAGGATTTTAGTGAGCCTGTGTTTTATGAAGTTAAATCTTAACCTCCCCCAACTCCTTATCAATTCTGGCTTGCAGTTGGGGGTCAACCTCATGAAGACAGTCTGGACAGACAGCAAAATACCTGGTTTAGCACTTAATTCCCTTCATGTGGTGGGGGTTTGTGTGTGTGTAAGACACAGAGAGAGAGAGAGAGAGAGAGAGAGAGAGAGAGAAAGAGAGCAAGAAAGAGGGAGAGTATGTGTATGAGAGGAGAATCTCTTTGGGGTAGCTTTGTCCCCTCTGCTCACCCATGCCAATGCAAACTGTTACGCACCCAGTGCCATTGGCTAGGACTGAACTGCCATATTTGCTTTCTCAGGGCTGCTGGGAAGGTGTGGGGCAGTGCTACGTTTGGAGGTAAATGGCTAGCCTCCTTGCAGTTGTCACAATTGGTATAGGCTTGACTTTGAACTGTAGAGAGGAGAACTTGATTAAACCCCACCTGGGCCCCGCTGTAGAGGCAGAGAGGGTGGAGATGAAGCTGTTATCTGTCTCGCCACTGGCACCACCCTGTGTTTGTATACATCTGTGTCTTATTTCCCTCTCTAGCACAATCAGCCCAGAAAGCTAAGCAGGCATGACCACATTTGGCAACTTCCAAGGACTTTGGCAAAGTTAAACAAGGAGATGGCTGAAGATTAGAGAGAGGGTGGGAAAAGAGGGTTACTGAGCATGTGCTGGCACGTGCGTGCGTATGCGTTATTGATTTTGATCTATTTCTAGAACAAAAATGTCTAGACTTTGTTGGAAAAACAAAGAAAAAGTATTATAGCCTACAATGTCAGGATATTCATGCTATTGCCTACATGTTTACATTTTTTAAATCTGAGAAACTATTTCTGAGGGTAAGTGATTAGCAATAACTGAAATTAAAATAAGTTTCATGACACAGCATGATCTTGTTGACTTTTGCTTCAACCAAGACTTAACCTCTGCTACTGACAACATTAACCTTAAATCTTAATCTGAATCTGAAATTGTTTATATATATATATATATATATATATATATATATATATATATATCTACACTAGGTAGGTTGGAGTTGGTTTTGGTATAAGCCGATTGTAGTAACAATTAACAGTGTTTAAAATTGTCAACTTGGAGACATAGTAAATCAAAGTCCACTGTTGCTTCAGATCTATTTTTTTTTCTGTATATTATTTTACTGTGGGTAGGCAACTAACTGCTATGGAATGTGTAGCTGTCAGCAAGCTGTTACTGAAAAAATGAACAATGTTAGAACAATGGGCTATTCACCCTAAAGTCTAGACCTTAACATTACAGAATGTGTTTGAAATTATACAAGTTGTACAAGTACAGCCCTAGTTCCCTAGGTCATCCCAGGCAAACGGGGACCCGGTCAAGGCAATAATCAATAATTATTATTTTATATTATATAGACAGGTTATTATTAGCATAGCTAAAAAGGGAGAGCAAGAGGTTGACAAAGACATGACATAAGCAAACTAGTAATCAAAAGCTTGACTAAACAAGTAGGTTTTTAGCATAGACTTAGCCTAGAAATTGAGCCTGTGTCTACATCCCAAACACTGACTGAAGGGTAATTCCAAAGGGGGGCTCTATGTAAAAGTGCTCTACCCTCTGATGTAACTTTATTTACATATTTACATCTTTATATGTCAGTAGAAGTATTTTGTATTCAATGCAGAATTTAACTGGCAACCAATGCAGGGTAGATAACAACGGGCTAATTTGGTAACATTTTCTAGTTCTCGTTAGGACTCTTTGAGGCTTTTGCTGAAACAGCCTTTAAGCAGCTCATTACAATAATCTAACCTCGATGTAATAAAGGCATTAACTAGCTTTTATGCGTCCTGTGGGGACAGTGCATTTCTTAGTTTAGCAATATCGCAGAGATGGAGGAAATCTATTTTAGTGATATAACCCAGCTATTTTAGTGATATTCTAGTGATATTATGCGTTTTTGTACATGTTTGATTTGTTTATGTTGGATATGCTGGCAATTTATTTGCGATTTATGATTCTACATCTTTTTGTTAGCTCTTTAGGCCATCAGTTCAGCTAGCAATGTTAGATGCACTGCTACGTCTTTTTTGTAAAATAAACTGATTCCTTTAACAAACCAAGGGTCATGTTTAATGTTCAGCAGAAATTTAACATTGGACCACATGCTAAAAAATTGCGTGGCAGTTACAGTCCAGCCCCTCAGGTTACTCATCATCGGCACTATTTAAGGTGGAATGGGAGAATTCGAAAAAGGAGCTCTTGAATACCCGTTTCTGAAAATGTTTACAGCATTAAAATGCTAATAATGATAGTATAAAGCTGTGTATTTGGAGAATGTTGCTCATTAAACTGAAACTGAAATGAATTAACAGTAAAAACACAATGAAACGTTAAAGACACAGTTACTACGCAGTGCTAATGATATGCACATTCTCACTAGGATCTCTAGATGGTGAGACAGATTGTTTGAACAGTTGAAAACCAGCCCTTTTGCTTCCATTCAAGGTGGGTTACATTTAAGTAGTCAATTAAGTTTGTAACTTTAAGTTTTACAGGTTAGAGGTTACAGGTTAGGATTAATTTAATGCATTTTATGTCATGTAACACAGGTTGATATGTTTGTTTTTTTATGTATTATAACTACAGCCTAGTTCTGTAGACAGAAAGATCTAACAGCAACAGCTTGTAAGTCTACTTTAGTGCTGTTCAATTTAACTTGTTTTGCTTCGCTAATGCAACTCTTTTGTAAAATGAAGTGAGTTATAAAGCAAGTTAGTCCCTCGTATAATGTTAAAGTGTGTTTGGTGTTCAGTCCCTCTTTTTTCCTATTGAGTTCTTATTTTTTTACAGGTTTGGATTTATCTAATGCCTGTTGTACTGTATTTCATAAGTTACACAGCATAATCTATCCAGCTAAAATGTTGGGGCCACAAATACTGAATAAATGCATTCTAAGTTGTTCTCTGATGTTTTACATAGAAGATTTGGCTAATTACTGCAGTGTGTAGAACTGTACATACCATGAACCTCAAACACTGTTGTTCCTTCTTCAAATACAAATCCTACCTTTACAAAACAGGGATGGTAAAATATGCCACTTTCCAAATCGTACTATGTTATCCAATCCCTGGGCATTTTTGAACCCAGTGGTCAGAAAACATCAGAGAACAGTTTTAAACACTGAATAAATGCATTCTATGGCACCTTGTAACTATGAGAACATAAATGCAGTTTTTTAAATTGTAAAGCAGTAAAAGCAGTAAAAATTACTCTATGTAATTAAATTGAATGGCCCATTACCTATAATGAGTTTGACACTCCTGGTCTATACTAAGAGATCAAGAAAGCTGAAAAAAATGGACCTGATCTCTTAGTAGTTAGTTGTTTGTTGTAGACTATAGAACTAAATAAAAGTAGATACAAGGGGTTGTACCTAATGAAGTGGACAATGGGTGTATGTAAAACTGTATACTCGCTCATATACATACCCTGTCATTTACGTTTGTCTTATTTATTTAACACCTGCTGGTCAGTTGTCCCAATAGTAAAGATCCAAAATGACATTAAATGATGTTGTTACATTATGATACATTATAGTTAAGTACAATCTGAACATAGGTCATGTTAAGAGACTGTCTTTTTTTATTTTGACCTAAGAGCATATTCTTTGAGCCATTCAGGCAAATATCTAGATAACATCTAATAGTTCACTAACTGTCACAGCTGTAGTGACCACAGACTGTGTATTTATTTCTGGGCACTTCATTAGTGCTGGTTCACAAATAAAATATCTTTTTGGGTCTCCTTTTTAGGCTGCTAGCTCATGGTTTAGCCTGTCTGTCTGCTGCCTTGTCCTGGCCCTGGTTTATTAGCGATTAACTATCCTACACAAGTAAGGCTGTGTGCTATACTATAGGACAAGAAATGAGACAAGTCTTGTTCTCAAAATTAGGCAAATTACCACAAAGCCCACATTGTTTTCCATGCACCACTTGGACAACCAGCAGTTCAGCGACTGTAACCTGCTGAACATTTCGGCACCACATCAAACTGAGCATATTCCAGCATTAGACATTGTATGTAATTGACACACCTCTGACTGCCCCAGACAAATGTTTAAGTCCCTACATGAATGTGAAGTTTCAGCAATATTAGAGTGAAGAAACACTCCCACCAAGTGATTTCTAAAAATAAATTAACAGCATTTCTGGACTTTGTTGACATATGAGGTTGAAGATCATGTGCATTCATTTTGTGGTTTAAAGCCTTTTTTTATTTACATGCAGAGACTTCTCTAAATTCCTAGATTTTTTATGCGCTGTACAGGGTAAAAAACCCAAAATTTCTGATTGAGAAACATTGTGTTATTACGCGTTGAGCATCATCCCATTCTTGTTCATAAAGAGCTTTCCTGGATGCTTCTTTCATATGCAAGCATAATTTAATGATCTATCTATAAGATATTTTTGAACATTTCATATCATATTTCATATGTTGCTGGTGTCATAATGACTGCATATTTAAAAAACAATAAACAATCTGTTACATTGGGGAAGTGTCTATGATATTGCTGGTGAGGTGCTGTGTGTGTGCATATGTCTGCAAGCACAAAAAATGTCTATAGCACTTAACTCCTCATCTCAAACATCAATTTTTGATTTTTGGTGTTCTAGTACAAAACAAATCTTTAGGTACTTGACACAAGATTTAGACCCAGAACAATTTTTTTTTCTCTCTGTAAGAGCAGAAAATCTGCTTTTCAAAATATTCTTTTTTCCACCTTAGGCTAACAGAACCTCCCTGCCGTGCTGTTTGTATTTAACATAATCTGTATGTGGTTGGGACTGATGTGTAGATGTGTATGGATGTTGCTTAGGTCTGTGGGGCTGTTTAGTGGCCTAATGGTGCAATGTTTGCACCTAATGTCAGGAAGAATTGTATGGTTATTAATGATCTGCATGCTATCTTGGCTGTTCAGCAGCACTGGGCGGCCCGTCCCTACTGCTGCTGAGTTTAAAGTGCTTTTGTCTATTTTTGTCTAATTATGTTTCTCGCATCTTCTTACTCACCACAATGATGTCAGCAAAGAGAACCAAGTATCTGGCTTAAAGGACACATGCAGCACTCTCTCTGGCATCTGTGGTGTAGTGGGTGGCAGAGAGCAGTCAAGGTAGTACCACTGTTGCTGTCGACACCCCAAGTAGTATTAGGAGTGATGCCGCAAGTTGCAAGGACATCTGCCGCATTTGAGAGCAAGATACAATGCTCTCTGCTCTGGCACTTCTAAAGAAAAGGATTTGAGGGTACCACGTAACCCCTGTGAGGGTGACATGGTGATCTGGGCTGTGGGGCTGTTTAGTGGGATAATTGTGTAGTGTTGGTGCCTATCATCTAGGAGAACTGTGACTTCCAGCGTTGCCATGTTAAGTTAAAGTGGTTTTGTCATATTTACTTAGTATAGTGATACTATACTAAGTAATACATTTTATATATATATATATATATATATATATATATATATATATATATATATATATATATATATATATATATATATATACACACAATGCATAGTGGCATAGAAATCTTATTTTGAAGGTAATAGATAATATCTTGTAAACCAGTTTTCAGATTTCTCCTGAACACCCCAGACCCTATTCAGATGTTTAAAAATTAAAGTGTTTTGCCGAACAAATAAAAACATCCTGTCAGGAATTTTTTTTTTTTAAAATATAGTGTAACCAAGAGCCTAAAACACAAGGTTTTCTTTTCTGATGAGTATATTGTACTGTAGCCAGGTCTGTGAAGGGTTAAATATGGTAAATTCCAAAGTAAACACACCTTTACTTTTACCGTTGCATATTTTAAAAGAACAACTGCATGATGTTCACAATAACTACACAGACAACCCATTGTAACAGCTGTCCTTTTGCATGCAATTGATGTGGCTCTTCCCCATCCATGCCAGGTCCTATCCCTTTATTTTACTCAGTCTATACCTTGAGCGTTTGTTTTCATTTTGCTCCCTTGAACCCTACCACCCGGGCAATGACACGCAGGGCCTGAGAGGGAAGATGGAGAGGTGGAGCAGCACAGAATGATCACTATCATTAACATTCACGCTGGTTCACTTATCTTCCCTGACTCCCGCGACATGGCAGCCATTACCTTGTGTCCGCAGGTGGATACATATTGCATCGTGCCACCACCGATTTATGTATCCTGTAACAAAAGGAAAGTCTAATGAAAAAATACAGCGGGCAATCTTTTATGCTCCTCCACTCGTGCGCTTTCCTGAAGGGGCGATCATGGCCTCTGCACAGCCTGGATGAGGGTGAAGAGCAGGGGGAGTGGCAGGCCACCTTTCTGCCTGTTGCCCCTCTGTACTCTGCTGTCAGTCAAGTTCCACTTGCCAGAGTGAGAAGGGTTAATCCAAGACATGCAGTAAGAGCCTATAAGAGCTCAGAGAGTGTGTCACCTGGAGAAAAAGAGAAAATGTGAACAGCCTGTTCAGAAGATGTAATGGAATTTTTTATAGTTAGATATTTGAAAATAATCACACAGCACAGTGCACAGGGGCGGGATGGTGTCTTCCGATTTCTGTCTTAAAAGTGTTTTTCATTAATTTATTTATTTATTTATTTATTTATTTATACCATGTTTGCTTGACCTTTGATTCGTCTGGGCAAACAGACAAATTTGAATTGACTGTAAACTAATGTTATCTCCTAAATGAGCATCTACGGACATTCTTTTGGTTTCCTTAGTGGAAAGAATAAAAGATTAACAAAATATTATATATCTCTTACTGTACAAAATATGGCTAAAATTGCAAGAAAATGATGAATACCTTTACCATGTTATTTCAATCTATTTATATTTACGACTGAAAAGAATCTCCCAAAACACAGGTAACCTAATTCTACACAAGCCTGTGGACTGGCGTTGCTCCTCAGAGGCAAGCTGTATAAATAGAATCCATAATGGACTGGAGCGAGATGCCATCATTTATCTCTCCCTCTCACAAACACAGTTCCGGTCTCTCCTCATTTTCCTAATGATCTCCTTCTTTTCGCTATGTGTTTTACTTTAAGGTGTGCAGGATCTCAGCTTAATGGGCACGATTCATCATTGGCTATTCCTACCCAAGTCTGGTTTATCCGGGAAACTTGAGGGACAAAACAAATTGCCAAAACAAATGCATTTTCTTTGAGGGAATTGGCTTATTTTTCAAAGAAATAGGCAAATGGTAAACGGTGGACAGAGACCTGATTGAGTCTGTCAGGAGGTTAAGTTCCTGTGTGCTTTGTAGCAAAACCATGGCTATGCTCTAGAAAGATTTAAAATATCTATTATATATAATCAGCCGTTTGAGCAGATTTCAAATATGGGACATTTTCTATGCAGCGGTATATTTGTATAGTGTATAGATTACTGACAAAACAATTTAAAAAATCTAAATGAACAAATGCATTCAAACATTTTGCAGTTGTTTTTTCATTTATTTGACATAATAGTCAGTATAGTCTCTAAGATGTTATTTTCATGTAGACAGCTTTAATTGTTTGTTAATCCTTTATTTGGCATAATGGCTGTTTGCTTTTGGACATTTATATTAAAAGTTATTTGTCGCCTCAGAAAAGGAGTCATTGTGAAGTAAGGACCTGGTGGCACATGGCAACATTTGCCATGATTTTCATAGGGAAAGGCGAGGGGGCTTGACGAATCTCAGACCATAGCCTATGGGCAGGGCCGCTGCTCTGCATGCTAGATTGTATTCTGGCCTTGACCCAAATGAAGGCCTGCTTTTTAACCACTGATTCCCCCATTTGCTTTAGGAGGCCTGCGGCCTGGCAGGCTGCACAGCACATTACCAGCCTGCAGCAGCACTTAAAACACATTTCAGGCCAGGCTAACAGCTGGCATCCTGGCTGTGGGGCTCATCTCCAGCACTGGAGAGAATCTCCAGGGGTAGGGGTGGGGGATATGGTGTAGGCATGGAAAGGGGGAGGAGGAATGGCAAAATCAATCACAGAGATACAAGGAAAAATAACATCATAGATAGATGAATCAGATGATGTTATAAATCGAGAGTGTTTAGAGTAATTGTGATTCACTTAAAAATTTATTTTTTTAATTTAGGTTTTCATTTTGTGGGTGGACACATTAGACACAATGTTATTAACAGAACTTGATGTAAGAGATTATCTGTCCTTTATCCTAAGTTATGTTTGGCATGAGGGATTTATCTATAAGCCATATCTATTTGTAAGACATGGCCAAAGGCCAGTGATTGTCCAGAGAGTTATGCTGTGTTCAACCTTTTTCTCACTCTGTCTCTCTCACTCACTCTCTGTCCCATGCCTTTGGATTTCAATCTCATGCTTCACGTCCACTGAACCCACACCATCAGGGGCTCTTATTTATGACCAAGGGCCCACATAGTCCTCTACATTTAGTGTCTACACCACCTCAGCGCCCCTCTGCTGTCCCTTGCTTCATCCTTTCTTCTGTACTGTGCTGAGAGCTCATTATTGTCAGCTTCTCAATGCACTGGTAGGCAAGGTGTCAGCACAGTCTAGTCCTCTCCTATTTTCAATTATTCTTCCTGTCTAGCACAGACCGTGTGGCAATGTCTTCTATTTTTGGGAGGCTATTTTTAAAAGTATATGTATATGTAGTGTCTCTAAAATGTCTTAATGATGGCCAGTTCAGATTTACAGTATGTTCTCTGAGTATAGTGCTGTCTAAATAGTGTTGTGAACACTGTGCTATTAGGTGAAGGTTGTGTTTGCAATATAGAATGCTTGGCACTGACTGATTTTCATTGCAGCCTCTATATATATATATATATATATATATATATATATATATATATATATATATATATATATATATATATATATATATATATATATATATATATGGTGTGTGTGTATATATATATATATATATATATATATATATATATATATATATATATATATATATATATATATATATATATGGTGTGTATATATATATATGGTGTGTATATATATATATATATATATATATATATATATATATATATATATATATAAGAAATTTTAGGATATAAGGACTTGGACCAGATATTGTTCACAATTCTTAGATATCATTACATTCAGATTAAAAAAAAATCAAATAAGTATTTTTCAATACTTTTTTTAAAACTACAAACCAGGAATAAATGTACATTGCTGGGTATGGCTGTGTCCAAAACGAAAGCCATTGTCTTTAGAAGGCAGCATTTTCTACTGTGTCATTGCTTGTGTCCTCTGCTATTTTTTATCTGACTGAATTGGCACTGACACAGAGGTTTATGGGATATGTCAGCCGGCAAAAGATACTTTTGCCTTCATAAAATGACCAAAAAGAGGGACCTTAGCAGACAACGTTTTATACAAACATTTGATTCAGACATGACTGGGTGCCTCAAAACGATATACAACTAGGCAGCATTTATGAATTTTCAGACACAGCATATCATTGCTGTCCAATGAAAAATAAGTATCTCCAAAATCACATCTTTACAGGAGAGGGCAAAAACTGTCTTTACCTTTAATGTGTCAATGAAACCAGAAATTTCTCCAATTGATTTTGAAACATTTCGATTGGCACATTCATCACAATATTTTCACACGACCTACAAAAAGAGAGATACATGTTTTTCTTTGGACAGTGACGGTATGCTTATTGACAGCAACAAATTATACACTAAACAAGAAATGCTGATGTCATAAATACAGAATAGAATGTAATTTAGATTCCTTATGTGTGTTATTTCATCAATTCAAAATACAAACAAATATGGCAGGTAGGTTTTAAATAGTTTTAAAAATGTATTTGACAGCACTAAACTTTATATTATACTATGAAAATACTTCAAATGTTTACATTTTAAAAGGGAATATGAACTTAAGTTCTATACAGTTTATTAATTTATTTTTATTTTTTCCTTCTGTTATGTGGTGGAGCAAATCCCACTTTCTTGCTTTGGGCAACCTTAGATTTAAAAACCATGCTTTTTTCATAAAACATAAAACACACATAATTGCAAAACATGAAAAACAACTAAACAAAAGAGCCTTTTTGCACGACCTCTCACTTGCGAGCTCATGAGAGGCAGCAGAGGTTTTTCATTTCATTTTCTAAAAGGTTAGGAAAATGTAAATAAGTCTAAATAAATTCCAAATGCAATGATCATGTAAGTCTTTTACAATCTTATATTTAACTGAAAGTAGTGTAAAGACAATATATCAAGTGTTAAAACCAAGAACTTTTATTGACTTTTGAAAAGTACATACCTGTTTTGAATTTGATGCTAACAGCATATGTAAAAAAGGAGACAGGAACATGTTTACCACTGTGTTGCATCACCCCTTTCTTGCAACACTCCATTTGGGAACTAAGAAGTAGAGGTGTGACCCATGGGTCCCACTATAGTATCTCGCAGCATGTTATGCACTGAAGCAGGCAGTTAACCGATCAAAAGCATGTGGGAGTGGAACAGCAAATACACATAAAATCACGCTAATTAATAAATATTTTTAATGAAGTACTTAAACCAGTTAAAATATCTTCCTAAGAAATTGATTCTTTTTAAATAAAGCAGGACCATAGTTTAAGAATCAGTAGCATGCAGATCTGAGAAGACCAATTGCCCTAGTTTTGAAAGTGAAATGTTTTTCCAGCTGCTCAACAGTTTATGATCTCCTTTTTCAGATATTTCCTTTCATAATGCGCCAAATGCTTTCAATGACTGACAGGTCTGGACTGTAGACAGGCAGCATTCAGAGGCTCTTAGTATACATGCAGATGTGGTTTGGCATTGCTTTTGCAAAGTGTTCGATGGGATGGAGGTCAGCGCTTTGTGCAGGCCGGTCAAGTTCTTCTGAAACAAATTCACCCAACCATGCCTTTATGGGCTTCGCTTTGTGCACTGGGGCACAGTCATACAGGAATAGAAATGGGTCTTCCCCAAACTTTCTAAAACATTAAGAACTGCTGGACAACCTCATACCATTATGACTCCTACAAATTTTACAGTTGGCACTATGCAAGCTGGCAGGTAATATTCTTCTTGCATTCACCAAATCCAAACACGTCCATCAGACTGCCAGTTTGATAAGCTCAATTTATCATGCCACAGAACACATTACCACTGCTCCACAGTCCAGTTGTGGCGCCTTACACAACTCCATTTGATACTTGGCATTGTGCTTGGTGATGTAAGGCTTGTATGCAGCTGCTTGCATGCAGCTGTCTAAGCACTCAGCAACCCCACTCTGTAACATTACATGGTCTGGTTCCTAAATGCTTCTACTTTCCAATAATATGATTCACAATTGACCATAAAATATCTAATAGTGAAAAAAAATTATTTTATACAAGTTTGATGTATGGTCCGAAATGGATGGTCCCACTTCTCCTTAGCCAGAGGACATGGCACCCATGACTTCCAAAAAGAATTTCAAATTTTGATTTGTCAGAACACTTTGTCTCAGCCCATCTTAAATATTCTTAGGCCCAGAAAAGTTGGCGACATTTTAGAATTCTGTTCATATATTGTTTCTTCTTTGCAAGGTAGAGTTTTAACTTGCATTTATGGGTGCAGCAGTGAACTATGTTCACAGACACTTTTTTTTGTAAGTGTTCCTGACCCCATGGAGTGATTTGCAATACTAAATAGTGTTTTTAATGCAATGCTGCCTAAAGACCAAAGATCGGCCATTCATTACTGGTTTTTAGACGTATCCTTTGCATATGGAGATTTCTCTGGATTCTTGAAGTCTTTTAATGATATTAGATGTAATACATTATCAAGTTCCCATGTTTGTGGCTATTTTACTTGTTTAATTGGTGCACTACCGTGGTGAACTCCTCCTCATTTTTATTTCTGAAACATTTAGCCATTCTAAGATGCTCTTTTTATGGCCAAACGCATCAACAGATTCTACAACAGCAGCAGACTGATCTGGGTAAATAAGCTTTTTTCATCCTCACTTTTTGCTCTGTAAAAAGTGTAGAGTTTGACTGGATATAAATCAAACCTTTGATGACCTGATCCAAGTATGTCCAAGCATGATGAACCAACTTCAGTTTATCCAATATAGTCTTTTGGCATGTAGAACACACATGTTGACCAGTTAAACAGTATATTATTTTAACTCTTTTGCAGTTATACTTGATATACTGGATCATTCTACACGGCTTCCTGTGTTTAAGAGCTTTTAATCTCAGTGATTTCTCAACTCTAAGGTTCACTTTACATGAAATCAAATAAATTACCAAGATTGTTATATTTATGTAAATATATATATACACTTATATAAATATATATAATTTAAATTTGTTTAAATGTGAGATCAGTGGTTTTGTGATACACAATATTTAAATCATCATTCTGTTTTTGACTCAAAAAATATTGTTGAAAGTATTCTTCTTTATTTATTTGTCTATAAATAAAGACAATAACATTAAAAGTATTAATAAATAATCAGACTACATTACTATATTATTAATACTGAGCCTTAGAATCAATAACATAACCCTCCAATTAAGCATTTCACCACTTTACCAGACTTTTGATGTTTTTTGTTTTGCTTTATCTGCTTTTTAATGTTACTGTTATCAAATTGGGTATATTTAAAAAAAAAACAAAAACAACAATTTAAATTCCCGATTGCAACATCTTATATGTTGCCTAATTTAGGTTAAATATAGGGTTTAAATTATTTGCACATTAATGCATTCTTTTTTAATTTACATTTTGCACAGCATCCTAAATATTTTGGAAACAGGGTTATGCTAAATGTTTATACCCTGCATTAGTAAGACACTTCAATGTGCATCTATCAATACAGGTGGAGGTAAAAAATGTACTGTAAACTGTGGCGGTAGCCAAATTGTCCAAAATTCCTGGCAGGATTACATTTGTTCCCTGCGGTGAACATACTAAAAGCAACAGTCCACCATCCCTGCGGTGAACATACTAAAAGGTGAAAATACTAAAAGCAACAGTCTACCATCTTCTATTGGCTTGAGGCTGGAGCATGAGCTATGCACTGGCCTCAAATAGTGGTGGCATCTGGTGCTCAATTTGTCATGCCTGAATTACCTGGGAGCTGATAAGAGCGGAAGTTTTAATAAAAGTTGGGAGCTGGAGATAGCAGACTGAAGGACACTGATGAAGTGTCTAGGGGCCTATTTCCAACTTGAGATAAGGACCTAAAGAGAGAAAGAGGATGTCGGCAGGCCAGAGGTATGAGAGCACACACTAATGTGGCTGTGTGCTTGTCTGCCTGTGTGTGTGTGTGTGTGTGTGTGTGTGTGTGTGTGTGTGTGTGTGTGTGTGTGTGTGTGTGTGTGTGTGTGTGTGTGTGTGTGTGTGTGTGTGTTTTCTCTCTTGTACATCCACATTCTTCTTTTTCTGAAAGAGTGTGAATAAGACGATTCACATCCAAGCTTTGAAAAAATAATAAATAAGCAAATAAATAATGATGATGATCTAAACAAGAAGAAACCTGGGTGGATCACTTTCTCTTTCACACTCTCCTCCCCACATTCTCTCTCCCTGTGATTTGGCCCCCTGCCAGCATCCATAGCTCACCCTCAGCTGTTGCGGCAAGCTCCAGATGTGCCAACAGCACAAGCTTTTTTTTTCCCTGTGTGTCTGAGTGCTTGCTTGTGTGTGTGTGTGTGGGTGCGTGGGTTTTGCCAGCTGACTGCACCGTTTGATAACCCACTCTCTGGATGCCCATCACCGGCCGCAGAGATAGAATTAAATGATGATGATCTTCCCACAAGTTGGGCGCAGAAACAGCGCATATAAATCTTGATTTCATCTCAGCGTGAGAAGTCTTTATCCATCATCACTCTTAATGAACAAGTCATTAGCCACGATGAATGGCGCGAAGGGCCCCCATGCTCTTTCCGACGCTTTTGTTTGTGGCGTTCAGGGCGTTGGGAGGGGGGCAACTTCCGTGCCCTTTCAAGGGGGTCAAACTCATTGCTCCAGATGTGGGGGTTACATCGCCAGGCCCCTAATGTACCCACACTGCCATGTACAAACCGGGTCTGGAAATAATGATAGCAAATTGAAGAAGTGCTTTTCACTGGTGATCAGTGGACAGAACTGTATGCTACTCAGTCAAGCCTGTATTTCTTGCTAAATCAAGTGGCTTAACTTACAGATAATTCACAAAACCTTAAAGGGGTTTCAAGTTAGAGTTGCATGTCAGAAGAATAAAAGGATAAAATGTGTTTGCGTGTTAATAATCATGAGTGCTTAATTTGCCTTTTTACATCTGTATGTTCTCTCTGCCTGCAGTGTTTGGCATCTTTTATAAAAATGTAAGTGGTTCTGTGAAGCGAATGCTTTTATTTAAAATCTAGATGCAGTTAAAAGCTTTTTAAAAGAATTTAACAGCGTCATTAGCATCGCCTCAGGCTACCAAAAGCAGAATCCCAACCACATGCATAAAAATTGAATGATGCAACACTTTTTTTTAATAAAGCACACCAGAGCGACTTTTAATAGAAAAGCACTTTCCTGCTTGTTTTCTTTAGAGGTCCTGATTTACAACAATGCAAAGAAAAGTGACAAATCGAAATTATATTAGAAAGTATACCTCTTTAGGTATTATTTTTATTTTTACACACAGAATTTGTAGAAGCGTACTGTGTTAGTGACAGCTGCCATGTTTTATTGTTACATTTTCACATACTCCTATCTCTGAAGTCTTTAAGAATCCCAATGGGAATGCCATCACTTAATCTTTGATCATTTCTCTTTTTTCAGTCACTGTTCATTTTACAGGCGAGTGTAAGGTAGTTAATAGTGAATGTACAGCCGAAATTTGATACCAAATGAGGTATTGCATTGTTTAATGCCTCATATATATATATATACATACATACTGAAAATTCAAAGACCACCCTTCTGTAAATTTTCATTAAAAACATTAAGTATAAATCATTATAAATAATTTATTTTTCTTTGCCAAGAAAAAGAACAGAAACCATATGTTAATCAGCTACTTTAACTTTATATTTAGAGATATAACAAAATTTATATCAACATCAGACATTTAATGCCAAAAAATAATCAAGAGTTAATTGTTAAATGTCATGGTTAAATGACAGAGAAAGTTGAGCTCCTGACAATATTTTCAGACTTCGTTGACCACTTAAACTAAATAATAATAAGAAAAGACATTAGACCACTGAAACATCTGGTGTCACATCTCCCTCTAGCTCTAGTTGAAACTACACCAACTCCAGCCACCATGGACTTCAACTCTCAGGATCTTCTGGAAGATCACATGGACTGTAACTTCCGCCATTCCACCTATTACAGATCCAGCTCACCAAATTACTAATCTGTTTCACCTGTAGCCTTGTTTATATCACCTGTTTGATTGTTTCCGCTTTTTCTGAAGTATTTTTGTTGTCTCCAGTGCATTACCAGACCTTCTTTACTATTGTTTGCATTTTGCGTTTTTTGTCCCTCTTTTTTTTTACTTTGATCTTTTGCTTAGCATCTTTTGTATGTATTTTGACCATTTTGGATTTGATCTTAGCTCTCAGTTTGACTATGTATTCTCTAAGTCGTTTGCTTGGTTTTGACCTTTGCCTGGTTTCTGATTTTTGGAATTTGGATTACTGCTTTGCTATTAAAGCTTTTCAACCTACTCTCAGCCACAAGCATTCAACTTTGGTTAAATAAACTGATTGGTCTATATTTTAGAGCTTTGAAAGCAACAAAAGGCACTAAGTACAAGGAATAAAGGACTCTTTGAACCATGTCTACAGAATGGTAGAATCAGGGCATTGATTATGAACCATATTGATCATAATAAGGATTTTTTTGTCCATTCTGAGAGCATACAAGCAATTTCACATACCAGTGTGTTTTTTTCTGTGTGTTGTGGGATAAAATGTGAACATGTTGTTTTTCATATTTGAGAATAGGATGCACTTATCAGAAAGTAACAGCAAAACTGCTGGTGTGAAAGCAAACATTAAAAGAGTCAAAGATCTCAGATATCAGATAGGATTCGAGGGGGCGGGGGAAACAAAAACTATGCCAGGATCTTTTTCAAACTTTTACAAAGACAGCACAAAGACACACTTGCTTCAGGTGACGCTTAGCTTTTGATAGTATGGGTCATGTTTAGGAAAAGTGGAAAGTAAAGGTCTCATTACTGAACATGTCAGCGTCATAAACCACTGGCTAGGCCACGGATGTAATAGAAGCACTGCATCACTGTTCAGCACTGTGCAAGGTCTGCCAGCCCCACTGATCCAGCTCTCACCTGAGAATTGGACGAAAAATTGATGATGATGTTGATTATGGTGGTGACATCCTCAAAGATGCAAATGCTGATAATAATTATTAAGAAGTTATATGAGTATAATGGTTAACTGGTTTGTGATTTATAAAAATGTAAATGCACATGGAAACAAAACTTAGGAACTTTCAGGCCATTGACTGAGAACAATCTGAGACATACTTCACACATAATAGCCCAGTATGGAGCAGATGCATGAGTGTGAACATAAATGTAAACATTCTGAGTCTTCAGCACGCAAATGGAGGGCTGCTATTTATATGTAACTGTTATATTTTACCAGTTAGCACACATGAACTATGGTTTATGGTGTAAATAAAGATGCATTTTACTAAATTGACAAAATATGGTTAAATATAATATATAAATAAATATAAATAAAGATAGTATATTAATAAATATTATTTGACCCTTACTTTTATCTGCTTGCAACTGTGTAGCCAGCAGGTGGGGTCTATATAAAAGTGGAG
Source organism: Megaleporinus macrocephalus (assembly GCA_021613375.1). Lineage (NCBI taxonomy): Eukaryota > Metazoa > Chordata > Actinopteri > Characiformes > Anostomidae > Megaleporinus > Megaleporinus macrocephalus. The sequence goes on from CM038710.1 coordinate 21,034,342, forward strand.
AATTAAAGGAGACAGCAGGCTTATTTTTGAGGCTTACATCGCTATCTTACCATGGTTTTCTCATGGCCAGTAATGTGACAGGCAGTGTTTCCAATTACTTCAAAACACAAGCAACACTATACCCTGACTTTACAATATGCAACTACAATAGAGGAGACATGAGCAAAGATACGTTTGCCCATTTATTAAAGGTCAAAATGGCTTTAGTCTTTTTTTCAGTACTTAAATAAGAAGACCATTGGAAGATACTACTATGCACATATTTTGAAAATTAAAGGTAATGTGACTCACCGTCCATATCTAAGAGTTTGTAAATTCAGTCTTTCACTTCATTTGGCCTTTAAACCTTTCTTAATTAATTAGATAAAAATATGTTGGTGGCTTTAAAGTGAATTATTGGTCCTATTGGTATATAGGTTTTTTACTACATTTTGATATGTGGGTGTGGGTGGCCTTCCTAACAGTACTTGACCTTTTCACTTTAAGCTGGTACAGTAATGACAAACCCAACTTGTAAATGCAAATGGGATTTTGCTGTTCAACGTCCATTGCTGCTGGTTCATGTTATCACATAGTCTAAGGTAAGCTAAACACTAATATTAAGAATAGAGTAGCATGGAGAAAGCTGCAAAGATGTTGGTTTTGTCAGTAACTCAGAAAATCAGATGACACTTGAATTGGGAAGGAAATCGAAATTTGAGTTGACAACACCAGCAACAAAGGCATCATAGTGAGTATAAATTGGCCTTTAAGTGGCTTGCCATCCAGTTGTTCAGCAATACAATGGAAAGTCCCCTGCACACAGCAGTGTAGACAAGGAAAGGCCAAAAAGAAATATATATATACCCTTATAAAAATATGCCCTTAAGCAAAGACTTTAACTAAAGACTGTAAACCTGCTTAGTAAAAGAAGCAAAAGACTGTCCAAACTATTGCAACAAACTTTTGCAGAGTTTATTCACAGGTGGTTAGGGTGAAAACAATGACATTTATTTTAGTGGATTTACCCAGTGTCAGAGCAAGCTCTGTCACTGTACTCTCCCCAGTCACTCTACAAATGCAACGATTAGAGGGCGAGCTAAGGATAACGCTAGGCTTTTAAGAAGGATGAATACCTTGGATTTAAATGAAAACAGCTGTGGTGGAATAGCATTAAGACTGGCTTCATGCTGTCAACATTTCACTTTTTTTCCTGCAGCTTTTTTCCCCCTTTCCACTCCCTGGGTAGTGAGAAGTTTGAGTTGAAAATGGTTTGGGGAATCGTCTGCAAATCTCCCTAGAGCGGATTAAAGCCGGAGGGCTGGAAGAACTTAGCCAGGCAATTTCTAGCCCCAGCTAAATTGCTTAGATATGAAAGTGTCAGAGGCATAAATATTATTTTAAACCCTTAACCACACTCATTTTTTATTATATATTTTTTTGTCATTCTGACTCTTTTTCCTTACTTTTCTTCATAATAGCTTCATGTGTTTGAAATTACATAGAGTAATGATTATAATTTATCTTTTAGGAAATAATGCAAGTATATTTGTTGATGAAGAGTTTCACCCTGGCTTTGGCAGTTTTTAGAGCTAGAATTGTGTGTGAGTATGTCTTGTTGTCCCACATATGCAGCCAGTAGACAAGCAGCTAGTGTTTCACACATAGCGAAAGCTGTGATTGGGTAAAGGGATGTTGCCAGTTTTTTCTTTAATGATGATCCCCTTTGTGTTTTCAAAGCTGTCGAGCAAACGTGTGTTTCTGAGCAGGCCTGTCTGGCACAGAGCTGAGTTAGATGGAAGGAGCTCCCCTGGGACCTGGAGGTCAATACGGAGGGCATGCATGAAGTTAGTAGAAAGCTTCATGCATGTGAAATGCTTTGCACTGTCATTCTCAATAAATGCTCACTGCAGATGTTTTGGTACCATATGCACCAGCTCTGCCTTCATCAAGGGATATTAAGAATAGATCAAATAAAATTATCAAGTAAAATTAGTAACCTGATTATTGGAAAGTAAATTATCATCTGTTATGATTTACATAAGATAAGAAAAAAACAGAAGAAAAATACTTGTTCTTAACAAACTGTAAATTAGTATTAATTTATGAACTATTCAATAAACTATTATTACAATACTTCATCTACCAGCCTTTTGCAAATTCATTACTTTGATTGCTGTTTTTCATTTCATTAGTATTGAAAGCTTGTTGTTGAATGTATAGAGTGTTGATTTTAAATTTTATTTAATTATACTGGTTTTAGGGTGCACACTGTTGCAATCCCAAACTGGCATTCAAAATCTTGTGAATAAGTAAATGTTACTTAATAGCTAATGATTACATTTGAGCTCTAAGAGCTCTAATTTCTTCTAAAAATGTAGCATTACTGATTCAGAAAAAAACATGCATGGTGTTGTGCATTGCTGAGGGTCACCTTGTAAAACCTGGAATTATATTTTAAAGGGTTGTGGTGTTGGGTCAGATGTCTTTGGAGGTTTTGCATCAATTGTACATACTGACATCATACACACAGTCTCATCTGACCCAATGTTTTGGTCTCAAATGCAAAATCAGCTTTATACTAATTTTCATTAGTATAAAGCTGATTTTGCATTTGAGAAATGTTTTTTTATGATAACAGTAGTGCATTACTCACTTACATCTTAAAAAACACATGCATATTCTTTAAATACCCTTCCAGTGGGCCTGTAATCATAAATTTCATCCACTATGAAAAAGTTGTCTGAATCATGACATTCAGACATTGCAAAATGTTTGACCGCATGTTGTATGCAATTACATATTTGCACCAGAGAGGTCTCCAAATCTCTAAAATGTACATATATTTTAGCTTTAAAATCTGCTTGAAGTTAGTTATCACCACAGTTATCACCACAAATGTGGCTAATTGAGCCATGTTAACAGCATTTTAACTACATTATTTTGCCGCTAACACTTATTTAAATTAGTATTAGTATATGTATATTTAGGATTTTCTGTATATATACTTATGAAGACAAACAAAACAAAACATTTTTTCAGTGATATTTGTTCTCCTCCACCAATCATTCCTCTTTCACTTAGCATGTCTGCAGAACAAACCCTTGTTTTTTTTGTGTGTGTGTTTGGGAGGGGGAAGATAGGGGGTTGTCTCCAATGACTCATGTTTTGGAAATCCCCAACTTTCTAGGCTTTTGACAGCTTTGTCTTGTTATAACAGGTGTCTCCTGATTTTACCTCATGGCTCCCTGATTTCTCCACATACAATGCAAACAATGCAGGCTCTTTTTCACTGCTAAGCTTGGGCAGATGTTAGCATAGTGTCAGATTTCCAGGCTTCCCCGCTCTGATTCGGCTTCCTCTTTACGCTCACAGCAGACCCCCACCGGAGAGCTGTATCAGCACAGAGATGCGACAGGAAAAATCAGAGAGGGCCATCTGATCTAACTGACAGTCCCTGGCAGATGTTTGCAGCTTTGTTGACATTTTCCAGCAAGCCCGTTGAGCCTCTTCCCAGCATCCTCTTCTATACCTAAAGCCCAGGCTTACAGAGTCACAGAGGAACGTGCTGAATTTTTGTGACTAATTTATTTATTTGTTGATTTATTTATTTATTTTGTGTTACATCTTAGGAATAGATAGATAGATAGATAGATAGATAGATAGATAGATAGATAGATAGATAGATAGATAGATAGATAGATGATTTGCACCTTGACTTAGACTTTACCTTTACCGACTTGGAATCAGCATGCTCCTGAAATTTATCCTGTTCAACTACAAAGATTATAAAAAATAAGCTCTGCGACATGCAGGACATGTGGAGTCAAGATCACAGATGAAGCTGCAACCACTTCAAACTTTGTTCGACTTTTGAGGCTCCACAAAGAACAGGAAGTCTCTGCTATGTATATTTCACATGTAGCAGTTAGCTAGCTAGATGGCTAACAAGCTAGCAAACTTAGCGATATAATGATAAACAACAGCTAATGTGAATGAAGCTCTCTCCCTCTGTTCATCCCTCCTAGATATTCCACCGTCCACTGTGAATTTTACTGAAAAATTAAAGCATTTAGGAAGCTCAGCATCTCAGACAGGAAATGTTCAAAGAGTGCAGAAAAGTGCCAAACACTGATCAGTACATGCAGAGCTACTGCAGAGTTCACACATGCTGTTAGAACTGAAAGAGCCGGTCCATATATTAATGCTTATGGGTTTAGAATGTGATGTCATTAAAATTTCTGTAGGTGTAATGTGTACTAAAACTTCCATACAGTGCAGTATTTCTCAACCTTGGCCTTCGAGGCCCACTGCCTCACATTTCAGTTGTTTTTTCTGCTTTAACACCTATTTTAACTCAGTAATGGACTGGTATTGAGGTAATTAGTGATTAGAACTGCTTGAAATTATCTAATTTCATATGCAAGTTATTTCTGTTATTATACAAACTTAAGACTTATGACTTGACTTGAGACATGATTGTCAAGACTTGAGATTTACTTGTTAATGCAACTTAGTGACTTGGTCCCATGTCTGTTAACTAGTATAATTACTTGGTTGTTTTTACTATGTAACTTTACAAAAATATATGTTAAATATCAGTGACACGCATGCTGTACTTAATTACATCCGACAGTTGATTTAATACATTGAGATTAAACTTAGGTTGGGAATTGCTTAAAGCTGCTTTAATACAAAATTTCCTTTTTGTTTTTGCCACAGAGATTGCAAATCTGTTCTGGACAGGTATCTCCCACCACCTTAATCCCATTGCCCCATTCCTCTGTCACTAAAGCACAATCTCCAAATTGATGCAAACCCCTCCGATTTTACAGCACACGTTCAGATGTCAGTAAAGCAGTGGGATCTGTGGAAGAGCTGTCAGAGCAAGTTTAGGGCCCTGCCCTGGCTCTGGACATAGCCCCTATCGGTCCCCGATCAGACCTGACAAAGAGGAGAGCTAAGCTGCCTGCTCCACTCAGTCTGCCCATAGTGTTTAGCATGTCTGCCTGTGACTGCGTGAAGATGGACAGCCCGCCTTCTAACCTCGTATTACATGATTTTCAAGGGGCGAAAAGGTCAAGTGGAGACTCATTTGGAATGCATGTAATGGCCGGTCAGTACAAAATTCATTTAGTCTCGTCAAGGAAAAAAATGGTAGAATGCATACAGGACACAGTAGATTGGTATGTGAACTTGGTGCTGTCGATTCCTTTTGTACTTGTATCAGTTCTGTAACAGTTTCTTAAGAATATAAACCATAAACTTAAAAGAGTTTTTTAAATGTTTTTCCAGCGAGTGATGTTTGTACTTTTTTCCAGTTAAAAAAAAAATTTTTTTTTGGTGATGGTTAGTGCTATGAGAAAGCCTCTGCTGTGTTCCTTAGGAAACCTAATTGTTGATATGTCTCCTAGCAGACAGAGTGATGAGGAGTGGACATGATTTACTTGTTGCCAAAAAGTCTTTAATGGCTATATTATATCATATGGCATGTATATATTTTTTACAAAACCCATTCAAAATTATTTTTGGCCAGTGTACTGTGCTGTGTGAATGACATTTTTAATGTATGAGGTATGTTGGTGTTAATAGTGATGTTAAATGTGATTTTAAGAGTCAGAATTATGCCATATAGGAGTATATTTGGAAGGTGAGAGTGAGGAATGTTTTATCTTAATTCATGTTATCAAATGTATTGTTTGTTTTGCCTGATTATATGTATGTATATATATATATATATATATATATATATATATATATATATATATATATATATATATACACAAAAACCTTTTTTGTAATTTACTCACAATCCCAGTGTGAATACTCTTTGTTTTAAGCAGTTTTTGTGCATGTATATTTATATGTGCGTAAAGGGCACAATAATAAAGTAAAAAAAAAAAGCAATTTGCTATGTGAATGTATATTGTGTACTTTATAAATGTTTTATACAACAGAAGTATTGTATTTTTGAAGCTTTGCTGAAAAAAAATATATCTTTGATTTAAAATAAAAATCCAATATCAACAAGAATATCAAAAGTCCAGTAAAAATGAAGCAACATTGCATTCCTGGAAAAACAGTATTTGTAAAGGTTGACTGAACTTGGCCGATCTCAAGTGAACCATTCAATCTCTCTTGTACTATTTTCTTTTTTTCCCTGCTCTTTCTTCCTCTCTATTACAGGAGTGTTGAATGATGGTGATTTGGTTGAGGCCCAGTGAGTGTCTGAGGAAAATTGGTTGGTTGATAAAAATCCTGCTATCAAAGAGGGCTACTTTCTCATTTACATTTAGATGAGTATTGATTATTTATTTACTCAGTGGGGTGGGATTCTTTTCCAATCTTATCTCTCTCGTCTTGTGCTTGTCACCTGGAAAAGAGAGGGAAAAAGAGCAAGAGAGAAATAGAGTTCTTGACACGGCTATACGATAACGGTATTTTGCAGGACAGATAACACTTAAGAGAGTTGACTTGCTCTCTCTTTCGCTCTCTCCCTCTCCGTCTTTTTTGTCTGTTTACTAATTTTAAAGGAAAAAAAAGTTTGATAAAAAGTACAACTGGCTCACATTTAAACAGTGAAAAAACCAAGCATCACCAAAACCAAGCATCAGCCAAAACCAGCCAAGTTTTGATAAAGTTTTCGTTTTAGTAGCTTTTTTAGTAGTTTTCAAGTTTAGTAGCTACATAGTAGGTGGTTCAGTAGCTACACTTAAGCTAAGCATCTAAAATGAATTGTCATTCTCAAACAACTCAAACACACTACCACCTTATAGAAAATATACAGTACTGGCAACTTTACATCACACAATGTCAGTATGTGCTGTTTGCTCAGACAAATTTTGTTGTAGGATTTAATGTGATACATTGTGTTATTTCACTCAATTATATGAACACTTTCTTTTGATGTTGGCCTGATACCTTGTATTGAATTTAACATTGTACAATATAATTTTTCACCAGCTGGAAATTATTGGTCAGTAATGTTTTGGGTCTGTTACTGTGGGCAAACATATTTGAACCCATGCAAATAAATAACGAATGCACAGTGAAAGTATTAATGTTATAACCATATATATTTATTAATTTAGTACAGTGGGTGGCTTGTTTGAATGTTTTGCAGCAGTGTAAATCAGGAGATGGCTGACACAAATGGCAACATTATATATTATATAAGCAATGCATTACTTTCCCATTGCTTACCAATGGCCAGCAGAAGTTAGTGCCAAACAGGCAAGAAAAAACACTTGTGGACGATACATTAAAATGCCTTTTTTGTGTGTTTGTAACAGTTTTACCAGTGTAAACAGTGTAGACAGCTTTGGGAGTGCAAATATGCAGTTATGCAGTAGGCAGTGCAAATGCGTAATAAAAAGCAGTAATTTTTTACATGTATAGACAGTATACATGCTGTAACTTATAATATAATAGACATAGTATAATAACAGATTATTATTTATGGTTAACAGTATAGTTATATATAACATACAGTTATACAGATAAGTCTTAAATAAATATTGAATACAATACAGCCTGATAACTGATACAGTGGTCCAGAGTATAACAGTGTGTGATAGCAGATTTAGAGGTCCGGTGTTACAGGATTATTTCTTACAGTGCTGGGATAAGTTTGATGGCCTGACCTCATTATGTGGGATGTCAATGCAACTGGCCTATAGTCATTCAGCTCCTTAGGATGTGTCTTCTTAGGAACTGGAAGCCTCCCGAGACACAGGATGAGGTTGAAGACGTGTTGGAGGGGCTCCCCCAGTTGGGCGGCGCGTGCTTTGAGCATTCTGGGGCACACCTTGTCCGGGCCTGCTGCCGTCCTGGGCCGAAGTTTCCTCAGCTCTCCTGACTTGTTCTGCGGTGAATGTGGGGTGGACTGTGGGAGTGGATGTTTACACCGGCTGATTGTGGCGATGATGGTGGTGGAGGTGAAGGTGAGAGTCGATCTGTTGGGGGTGCTGATGCTGATGAGGTGATTGCTGCTGCAGGAGGAGGGGGCAGCAGTAGCAGAACAATCAAAGCTGTTATAGAAGTTGTTAAACTGGTCTGTTCTGTTCTCACCTGCCTCTTCTGAGCTGCTGCTACTATTTTTGCAGCCTCTGATGGTTTTCATCGCATCCCAGACCTCCTTCATGCTGCTTTCCTACAGCTTTCTCTCCACTTTCTTCCTGTAAGACACTTTGGCCCCTTTAAGTCGAACCTTACGAGTACTTAAGTTGTTCTCGTCCAGACTCCGTCTCTAAACGCCCTCTTCTTTTGACGAGGTGGTTCTTGACATCGCTGGTAATACAGGGCTTGTTATTTAGAAAGCATCATACAGTCTTTGTGGGAAACAGCAATGTCCATACAAGTTCAAGTAGTCCATTGTGCAGTGTGTCACCCCCTCAATGTCCTCTCCATGTGGGTGCAGTAGCACGCTCCAGGCAGTTGTCTCAAAGCAGTCCTTCAGCAGACCAGACTCTGAATGAGCGTGTGGTTGTGGGCTGACTCTGTACCAGTGGTTTGTACTGAGGCTGTAGGAGAACCAGATTATGATCTGATTTCCATAATGGCGGTAGTGGGGTTGCCCTGTATGCGTCCCTCACGTTAGCAAACAGCATGTCAATGGTTCTGTTATTCCTGGTAGGCCAGTCAACAAACTGATGAAAAGCAGGCAGAAAGGAGTCCAGTGTGACATGATTGAAGTCACCAGAAAGTACAAAGCTTAGCCTTTAGCTTAGCTCCAGCTCTGCAGCCGCGCTACTTCTGCCTCAGTTCCAAGCTCTTTGCCACAATAAAGTCTAGCATTGCCTGTGTGCCTAAACACAGGCTGTGTCTCGGTCTGCATGCTGAATAGTAATGGAAAAGGTATAATCATGTGAGTGGTGAAATTTGTTGTAATTGTGAACTAAATGTCTGAGAGTGCAGTATTCAGTATTTCTCATTTATTCCCAGATTGTTGCAAAATGTTATGCAGTCTGTCAGTAAAACAGAAATGTACCTACTGTACATAGACTCTTTCCTACACATATAACAAAGGTGTGGGCGTGGGTCTGTGTGTGTGAGCAACAGGGGGCTCTTTGTAGCAGTGAAGACCCCTGGCAGACCCTGCCTCTTCCTCTCAGCTCTGTGACGACGAGTGAGGCGTCTCCTGAGGTGGCCTCTGTCAGCTCTGCTCCACTTCAAAACACAGACAGGTACTCCTGCTGCCTGCATGTCTACAACAACGCACCTCTCCCTCTGCATGCACCTCACACCCTATGGGCAAGGGCAAGGGTAAGGACAGGATGTCCTCATGCTACCTCAGGGATGATCCATAGTCTACAGAAAGAAAGAAATGAGCACCAACATTGTTTTCTAACAGTTGCCACTCTGAAGTTAGTTTGCTTTTGCAGTATTGGTTTCTAGGAAGGAATTTTGTTTATAGCACACTGGTTTGAGTAGCTTGGTAGTATTTTAATGGGTAAATCATTGTTTATTCCATAAGTCTTTCTTTTTATTTTTTTCGTTCTTTCTTTATTTCTTTCTTTCTTTTGACCACCTCTTCTTCGTAGAATTAGTCTTGCCTCAGCGTTTCGACCATGCTAAACAGATTCACACAAGACAAAATTCACGACTAGACATAACACTTGCATCAAGACCTAAACAAACATCTGTTCGATTTACCAGCCCTTAATGTCACTAAGTGGATGTAAACATGCATTTGCTGAAGCACTGGGGGTGATTAGCTTGGCAGGGCTAAAACAGGCATTCACTGCCCGAAGGTGACTTCCATTGCTGCTCAAGAACGTACACCCATTTTTCTTTGTTAGCCAGTCAGTCATTAGCCTAGTTACACATCTGGATCCCCATAGCAATTCAAGAATACGGACTGCTAAAAAAAACTAATTAGCCAAACTAGAGAGGAACATCTTGTTTGCCTAGCTCCCCTAATGGATTGGACCAAGGTCTTTTGAAATGCAAACGTATCAAGGAGATGGTATGGTTAAAGTAGCCAGTCTCCTCTGAGCTCTGACCAAATGGGTAAACAGTGTCACAATAAGTTTGCAATACCTCTTATGGTCCTCTTATGGTGCTATATGGCTAAAACTGACTGTGCAGTGTTTAGGCTTTACTGAAAAAGGTCAAAGGAAAATGAGGCTGACCTATTCCAAAAGTCGCTATTCGCTGATATTTTGAACATCTGAACATGTTCAGTGCTAGAGCATTTTGTTCAGTCATTTTTTTCCTCTACATTTGAACAAAGACCAAAAAATTCTGTAGACATTGCCTTTGGGGTCAGGGGCCTTTATTGCACTAGCATCAAAGAGGGCTGAGGCTTCTGTGACATTTTGGGAACCATTTCCAAAAGGGTACATATTGCCCAAAGTCTTTTCCCTTCATAGCATGACAATTTTACTATAAATTCCAAACATGTATTGCAAACAGGACTTTATTATTGTAACAAAAAAAAAAACCCATAAAAAGCTAATCTAAATAAAAGCTGATCTAATACTATATATGATATTGTTTTTATAGATTTGAGAATTAAGACTAAAGGAGTTTTTTTATTTATATTTTTTATTCATATCTCTGAGTAGATATGATTGTGGGAGCAGAAGAGTGAAGTAATGTTATTTTTTATATCTAGGGACCCTGAAACCTACTTGTTAAACTATTTTTTTTTCATTACCTACAATATATGCTAAAACAAGTGAAACACAAATCAGGCCTAAACCCTTTTTATTAGACTTGCATTAATTGCACAATGCTAACATACACAATGCTAATTGCAGAATGATAACTAAGCCACAAAGCTGTAGTGGTGGCTCTAACCGTTCTAAATTTATAACAAGCTTTGAGGTAATATATTCTCTATTTTGCATGTTTCGTTGTTTTATAGTGACAGGTTTAGTAAAGACCTAACCTTAAATCCTGTCTCTGTATATTATTGAAGGAGTCAGTTAACTGAGCAGATTATCTGCCAGCTTTCTCTGATGACTGCAGAATATAGGCGAGTTACAGATACTTATTTTAGAACTCTCCCCAGCAAGTGATACAATTAATTACAGTTACTTGTTTGGTTATTGTCAGGGAAAATGGTGAGGTTAAAATAATTCTGCAATGGCAAAAATGCCCGCCTTGCTCACCTGTGCCCCACTTGTGTTTAGTCCCGTCACCTGTTTCCTCTTGCTAGCTTTTGTTATTTATACCTTGTGTTTGTAGTCTGCCTTTGTCTGTCGTTGTGGTAATTCTGTCGTTGTGATCATTTCTGTCTGTCTTCGTATCCCGGTTGTATACCTTTCATTTTGTTTGCTTATTAAGAGTACATTTCGTTTATAAGCTTGCATTTGTGTCTGCCATTTCCCTGCCTTTGTCTGCTCCAGTTCACCAGCTACCCGTGCCAGCCTGACGCAACGGTTATCAACAGATTTACACAGAGTATGCATTATGCCTCCTCCTTCTAGAAACCCATTCCTTAATGGCATACACTATAGAACACAAAAAACACTACTGATAAGAAGCCAGTTTCAGTGTAGCAGTGTATAAGGCATCATAAACCTTTAAACAAAATACAGACTACAACATCAAACCTCAAGTAACAATAAAGAAAACCTTGTAAATATGTAATAAACACTGTTGTTGTTGTCGGTATTAACATATTGCACATCAGATGCTAAATAATTTCCCAAAATATCAAATATATTCGTTTTCAAACGTGTCATTGGCTAATCCCCTTTTCTTCAATTTGTATAAAACTAAATCAGGTAGTCTACTCCTTAAGATGTACTTTATTTAATTAAGATAAAAAAGCTTACCTTTCCCTTCTGACCTGCACAAAAAAAACAGCATAACAAGATGACTGATTCAATCTTTTCTTCTTCTCTTTTTTCAGTTCCATTTCATTTCAATGCTTGTTTTCTTCGTAGACTTTGATATGATTGCATTGGAGTATTTCCTGGCTGTAGAGGTCACCCGTCCAAAAAAGATGGAAAGAACCGGAAAGAAATTCCCTCTTACTGTTGGGCTGAGTGGATAGGTGAATGTAATTGGACACCTGTTAGAGTTTTCTAAATCCAGATCTTTGGCATGACCTTGACAAAAAGGAGTATATTATGAATAGCGAAGCAGAGACATTTATAAACAACTGAATATGACCTTTTGTACCCTCTGATCTGTTGAAAGGAGGCAGATAGTTTGCTGAACGAGAGAGGCTGTTCACCGTGCCCTTGGTCATGATGAGCGTGCGCTCTGACCTGGTGCTTCTTCACACATACACATCCAGTTTTCAGAATGTTCTTTATGGCTTTCAAAAAATGAGTAAGGCTTTTTAGACTATTTTTTAGTTAAGTAAACTCACTTAGTCTGTTAAACTGTTCTACACTTATTCTGGCACCCATTCCAAGCAAAGTCAGTATATCTCAGTAGAATGCAGGTTTGTTTTTGTGCCATTTGTATTGCAGTTGGTAAGCAGCATTTTGGAAGTAGCTGATGTCAACAAAACCCTCTTAATGCCCTATGGTGTTTTTGTTGCTGGCGAATGTGGTGCTCTTAGCAGGGAGTAAACAAACACATTCTCCCTCAAGGTCCTGACAAGGTAGGACCCCACCCTGCTCTTGACCCAACATTAAAACCTCATTATGCCTAATGCAATCTGAGCCTGGCTAGTGTGCCAAATAAAAGATCAATTAACGTGATTAGTGGCTCCAACACAAAAGACTTACTGGTTCATCAGAGCTAATTTTGTTTGGTGTCACTGTTGACTTTTGCTCATGTATCAGTTAATCTCAGAAATAAAAGTTCATCACATCATGTTTTGTATGTACATGCTGCAAGTCGATTAGCTGCACTGACCTCAGTTTCACAGTACATCTTACAACACTAAATCAAGCACATAAAAAAATTTACCTTGATGTTCAGCCTTGAAGGGGATGGTTGATTCATGGCATCATGGCATCATTAAGGTCTCGATGTGTTTTCTACCAGGTCTAATATGGTTCTTAATTAACTTTCGATGAAGACTTCCTTAGCTGTGTCATATTAAGCTATGTGTGGGCTACTACAAGCTATGTTGCTAGGAAGGGAGGATAGTAGCTTATCTTGTGATTAATATCACAGCAGTAATGATGTACTGCCTTGATAAACTGCTACACAATCACACACTAATCATAAACTGCACACACTAATCAACATTCCTTAAATGTCATCCTGCATAGTAGCTCTCTGGTCAGTATGCATCCCAGTATTAAATTAATAATATTTATTACTTTCTATACATTTGTAGTGTCCATGTTAGCTATATAAATATTAGCTTCTCAAACCACTGGACATGAACATGAACAAATTTCAGAAAAAAAATCAACATATATTCCACAATATGTCTCAATCAATTTCTGTTAATTAGCATGACTCCAACAAACAGTTTCATGGCAAGGAATTCAAAACTGTCCTGTGGCACTGTTATTTATGCCACAGATCTCAGAGGTCTTGCCAATGTGCCAAGCAGTGTGTGTGTGTGTGTGTGTGTGAGAGAGAGAGAGAGAGAGAGAGAGAGAGAGAGAGAGAGAAATAGAGAATGTATGTATTTGAGAGCAAGAGAAAGACTAAGAGTTGCTTCAAGTGAAGTTTGACTTGGTGTGTCTGGAAGCTGTCAGATGAGGGTGCTTTGAAAGGTCGGAACAGATCAGAGGAGATAAATGGTGAACTGGGAGGACAGCTGTTTGGTAAAGGGGTTACGCTAGCATCACTCCAAAACAGAGCCAATGACCTCCCTTCTCATCTTTGGCAGTACAGTGCGTTGTTGTGTGTACAGAGCCTGGTTTTTGTCCTGCCAAGGGCCCTGGTTTGAAGACGGATTAAGGCAGGGATGACATCCCTACACAGTCTGACTTTTGAAACATTCTTACATAGGTATCACATATAACTGATTCTGTTCAGGTGATGATAGCTATCATAACATGAAATTGTCTGTCTGGAATATGATGCCTAAAGTCATATTCACTTTAGTGTCCTGGGGTTCTGGTCTATATGTATTTTTAGTACACTTTTTTTCAGATTTCTCACAATTATATTTTCAACATTTAATTCAAAGTACATGTAGGTTCACTGGTCATTTTGGTTAGCAAATAATGTCTATATTTGCATTGTAGATATTGTTCCTATCACTACCACTGTCAGTAAATGTTTCTTTGTTGCACCATTATCTTGAGCCACTTGGAAAGGCAAAAAATAAAACAGCTTTTGTCTATTGTAAAATCAAATCTGCATTTTATGTTAAACTGAAGTAATTGTATACCTAATCTGTAATTTCAATACACAAACTTAATAACCTATTCCTCTAACTGTCTTACACCAAGAACAAGTCAGGGGAGGGCATCCCATAATACCTTAATTGAAACCAATGATAAAAAATGGCTGTGGAATTAATACAATGTCATCTGTTTAATAAAGCTTGTTAACTGCTGTGCGGGAAACAAATGGGAGGAATTATGGGTATGCTTATTGGAAATGTGTCATTTTGTGTTAGAGCAAGAAGAACTCACTCACTTGGGACCATGCCTTTATTCTCTCAAAGAAAGAAAGCATTAATGGTTTCTGAAGGCAGAGATCGAAGGCAACCATAAAGGCTTACCATGGATGGACAGAGGAATATATGATCTAAACACTAATGATGTAATTACATGATACAGAATGCATCCTGTTTATATAGCATACCATGTGATGGCAGTATTAGATGAAATTGTATTAGTGTCTGTTGTTGTGACCATGATTAGGATCCAGAGAGTCAGGATAAACAGGGGTATTTTGGTATGGTCAAATCAAGGTGGTGGTGGAGATTTTACTTTTGCTCCTCTCTTGCTTGTAAATAAACTTTAGGGGGAAGATGCAGATTGCAAGTTAATGGTTAGAAAGGGTGTGCAACAGATACTATGGATTACAGTGCAGACCACAGTATTTAAAGTTTCTAAAATGTTAAATATGTGTAAATCCACACTTTTTTTTAACTTACTGCTTAATTTTATACAATACGATGACATCTATTGCTTTATATCAGTATTTGTTGTTGTATTTGCTTATGTGTTAAAACTTGCTAAAATTTAAATTATCACAGAACAATACAACATCTTTCCCAATGCTGAATGGGCAGATAGCCACTCAGCGTGTATGGTTCCTTGCCCAACAGACCAGAAGGCAGGAGAGGCTTTGCCGTTTAAGGCCCCTGCTCTATGCTGGGGGAGCTTGCAGAGGTCTCTGATATGTTTGGAGACAAAGGGGGTGCCCTGGTCCATAATGATGTCCTTGAGGATCCCCACTTTGCTACACAACAGGAACAGCTCCCTGGCGATGACCTTTCTATGTGGTTTTCGAAGGGGGGCTGCTTCTGGGTAGCGCGTGGCATAATCCACCATCATCAGGTTATACTCGTACCCCCGGTTAGACAACAATGTTCATTCCGACACGTTCGAAAGGGAATCTGATGATGGGGAGCAAGATGAGGGGTGCCACCCTGTTGATAACCATTACATTATCTCGGGCCTGCTTTAGTCACTCGTTCTCCCACGGCTCCCTCTTGCAAACCTACCTTTGTCCTGAATCTCAGAGGAGGGAGGAGAAAGGGTTAGTGGCACCCCGCTTTCATCAACTGGCTGTGCCATCAAAGCCGACCCAGCCTTTGGGTGGGACCCATTGCCAGGGTGCTGCCATCATGCTTTAAGTTGCCGCAGACTCCCGTTAAATCCCAGGAAATGCACCCTACAAACAATGGCATGGGAAGATCCAGGACCAGGCCCATGTTGAGGATCCACTGTCACCCCTCTTCTCCCATCCGGACCTGCATTGTGGAAAAGGACCTGCTAGAGGCTTGACTTCAGGATAAGCTGGATGAGCTGGTCCATCCTCTTTCTAAAAAACAAGGATAATTCCTCAGAAGTGCCCGCATTCTCCACCACTGTGAGGGAGAGAGAGGGACCACACAAGAAGAGTTCAAATGCAACTCACTGCTGGTTTGTTTATTCAGTCTTTACCACAAAGAAAAAGGAATCAAAAATCAAATGAGGCAATCAGTGCAGAGCTACCAGGCCTCTCTTGTGGCTCCTGGAGTCTCATTGGACGACTCAGGGTAAGTGCGTTGGTCGCGGGATTCCAGGCGGATTGGCACTAGGTGCCAGTGTTCCCGGCAGTGAGGCTCAAGCCCCTATTAGGGAGGAGACGGGGAGAGGAAGCAGAGCAGGGAGAAGAAAAAGACAGCGGTTAGCAGGGTGTTCTGCAGTGTTCAGCGTTACTCACCTGACTGCGTCAGCATGGTGTTCTTATGCTGGGGCTCTGTTGGGTTGAGTGGCTGCAGCTGCACTTGTTAGTACATGCCTGGCATGTATGGTTCCCTGCTCTGCCTTCCCGACCATGCAGTCGCTGGCTGTCTACAACAAGTGGTGCCCCTGGAGAGCTGTCCTCATCTATGTTGACACGATAGAGCAGGGCCAGCGGGGCAGCCGCCGGTCACAACATTCACACACTCACACTTAGGGGCAATTTAGTGTGCCCAATTTGCCAGGCTCTTAAAAATATAAATGTTTTTATTAAGATTTTAACTGCCATGGCCATTTTTTATTTATTCAAGCATAGTAACATTGGGCTTGCTAAACTTTCTAGCTTACATATTCCACATGGCCCCTTTAAAAAATAGTATAACAAGTTTTTATAAGATCTATTCAACCAGTCTTCTAAGTCCAATTTCCATGATACCTTCTGGTGCCTTGCACTATGACTAACAGCTGTCATGTCTATGTCAGTCCAAACTGATTGTCAGAAGCCATTCGCTTGATGGATTCTGTCTCAGGGTCTTTCCCTATCATGAGTCACATGCAGTGAATAGACTGCTGTTGATGAAGCATCCCGGTGCCCCCTCCTTCTTACTTTTCAAACACATTAAGCCAGTAGGTAAACTTACTAAACAATGGTAGAGCTCACTTTGCTGAATATATCTAGATATGACAGGAATTTTTTTTTTTGGCCTATTTCAAGATCGTAATGAATTATGAGCCTAAATATAACTAGTTTATACTAGTTTAAAAATAAACAAAAATTATAGCCAAGTATTTTGTAGAAGCGCTCTGAGAGGTCTTCACTTCAAAAGCAGTACTTTTGTGACCAGCTCTAGATCTTTTATGCACAGTCTGTGTTTATCCGTGATCCTGAAGCTAATTTCAGCCTGACAAAATGGTCATCATTTCAGAGATGATCTCGATAGCTCAGGAGAAAAGTTAATGAGGACAAGACAGCTAATAACACTATGTCATACTGATTAGAAGAGCAGACTGGTTGCTTTAAAAGGGTAGTGGTGCTTTGCATTTTTTTTCTGTTAACCATGGTTACCTCCAAGGAAACTCGTGCAGTCATTATTGCATTGCATCAAAAGGGTTTCACAGGCAATGACATTGCTGCATGTAAGACAGCACCCCAATCAACTGTTTATTGAATCATTAAGAATTTCAACTTCAATTGCAGTAAAGTAGCTTCAGGGCGTCCAAGAAAGGACCATCTCCTAAAAAGGAGGCAGCTATTAAATCGGGTCTCCACCAGTGCAAAGCTTGCTCAAGAATGGCAGAGGGCAGGTGTGAGTGCATCTGAACACACAGTGAGACGAAAGCTTTTAAAGGTTGGCTTGGTGTCAAGAAGGGCAGCAAAGAAGCCACTTCACTCCAAGGAAAACATCAAGGACAGACTGACATTAAGCAAGAAGGTTAGGGATTGGATTGCAGAGGATTGGGGTAAAGCTATTTTTCCTGATGAAGCCCCCTTCAGACTGGGACATCAGGAAAAATGATTGTCCGGAGAAGAAAAGGTGAGTGCTACCATGAGTCCTGTGTCATGCCAACAGTGAAGCATCCTGAGACCATTCATGTGTGGGGTTGCTTCTCATACTGGAGAGTGGGTTCGCTCAATTGCTATTTTGCACTGCCATTAATAAGGAATGGTATCAGGCAGCCAACTTTGTGTAAACCAAAATTTGTGCCCCTCTCAAAACATTTGGCTACAACTGTACTTCTCTGCAAAATTAAACTATGACTAAAAATGCTTACAAAATAAGATCATTTTCATGCTTACATAAGGAAGCCCTTTTATGCAACAAATTCTCGGAAATATTGGAAAGAATTCTAGTGTTTTCACTGACCAACTGCATGTTGTAAATATAAACAAATGTAGAATTTAATGTCTGTAACACACTCATAACCAGTTGGAAAAGAGGCAAAATACAAGTGAGGATTATCTAATATTCAAATTTTGAAACCTTTCACAATAAGCTGGTAAAGTGGGAACAGGTGAGGTTATCATGATCGGGTATGAAAGAACATCCACCAAAGGCTGTCTTTGCAAGCTTTGACATGGTGCAAAACTTTGTGAGAGATCTGTAATTGCCATCTTAGAAGGTCTGAAAGGCAATATGCGCGATGTTGTCAAATGAGTTCATGTCAAAAGATGCTTTCAGACTTGGTAAAAAAGTTGAAAAATTTGATGCATACACATAAAATATATTAGGATTTTGGAGAGACATACACTATCAAAAAATTTTCTTTTTTCTACACCCCTGCTTGTTTCAGCAAGAAGATGCCAGCCCTATATTCACACAGAGCACATGCTTGACTGGCCTCCCTATAGTCCAGCTCTGTCTCCTATTGAAACTGCATAGGTCATCATAAAGATGGAAATCAGACACTCAAGCAAGAATAGGCAAAAATTTCAATGACAACAATTAGTATCCTCAGTTCCAAAGAATTATTAAGTGTAATTAAAAGGAAACGTGATGCAACACATCCCACATTTTTTGAGGGAGTTTATTGTGATGCCCCAAATTATTTGAGAATGAAGATCATAATGTATATTATATATTGTTTTATATTATTGTGGTTCTGACCTTTCTGGAGAGCATTTTTTCCAGAAATGAAAGCGTTAAATATCTATGATCCTTGGAGCATGTGTCCACAGAAAAAGGATGAGGTTCACCAAATGTTTGGAAGATAAAAAAGGCAATGGATATAAGGGAAAGAGCAGAAGTTGAATATATTTCACATGATAAGAGGAAAGATGAAGCACAAAAAAAAGATTCTATTACTGTGGCGACAGTTACAAAACTGCCCCTGTACAGAATAGCCCGTGCTGGGAAGATTGATGCAGTGAGAACTGACCTTGGCTTCAAGCTGGAGCTGGTGATGTATGTATGAGTATCTGCTTGCTAAATGGACCCAGATTTGTAGCACTAATATACATGGAAGCCTGGTACCAAACTCACCACAGCAATAATTCAATGGCCATTTTGGGTGTCATCTCTGGTTTATATCCACAATTGTGACTAGTGCTCTAATCCATGTCACTACTGCCAGTCCTTATAAAACAGGTTTGTTTATTTACTTTAATACACATATAGATGTTTTTTTTAAGTATGTCCACATTATACAATTGAAAAAATCTTTTTTGTTCTCCAAATAAGCCTATGCATGAAATTAAAATTACATTAATTTCATCAAAACAAAGCATTTTTAAATATGCATTTTAAATGTTTTTTTAACTTTTTAAATATCAGCCAAACAAAAATGTAGTTTGTTTATCCGTGCCTGTTTAAGAACAATGTATTATTTACATTTCCACCAAAAGTGTGTGTCTGTGCGTACATGCTTTTGTGTTCATATGCTTATGTTGGTGTGTAGCCCTGCACTATTACAGACAAATGGGACAGTAGTGCATGGGATACTGGAACCTTGAGGTAAACAAGGTTAGTTTAACACATTGATACATGCCCCCATTCTAATTTATTCAATTGAGTCAGAGGAGAGAAATGAGAGCGGATATGGGAGAAAGCGGGCACTCTCTGCTTCTTCTCCTCCATACTTTTTTTCTGTTCTCTCCTCTGTTCTGAAAAAGATCACCACTTTTCTTTGTGTTTTTGTCTGAAAGAACCAGGTGCAGCCTTTTGGTCTGTTTACATGCACTACTAAAAATATTGTTTAATTACAACAAAAATATTCTGTAATTTTAACACTGTCAGAACCCTTTATATAAAACCTGTAAAAGTCTATAAAGAATAATGTTTTCTTACATTCTCTTAGTTTCATTATGCGCAAGGCTTTTAATGCGTGAATTATTATTAGAGTGTTTATTCTTCTACATAACCGGCTGCTACTGTAAAAACCCCCAGGAATTTCCCCCAGGGATCAATAAAGTATTTCTGATTCTAATTCTGATTAAAGTCCTCAAGCTGTACTAAAAAGCATCCTTGTTGTCATGGAGCACATGTAAGATAGCAGGCTCTGACCCAAATATGTATCAAATCTAAGGACATTTGGCTAAAAATTACTCAAAATGCTATGTTTCTCACATTCTTTGTTATTTTTCTTTTTTGGGTTATTTTCTTTTATAATATAATATTATAGATAATACGCTTGGCTGACTCTTACAGTTCCACTAAAACATCATTCCTGACATTTGCATTGATCTAGACTTGCTCATAAGTGATTTCAACAAAAGTAATATGGCCTAAAAATCTCTCTTTCCACATATTATTATTCTCAGTCTATGCTGCACTGTTCTGTCTCTTTGAGTCATCACTTGGTCACATATTGCATAAAAATAAAACTCCAAGAGATTCAGAATGATGCCTAGAAAAGTGTTTTCTATTACTTATTGAAGTAATAATCTGGTCTCACTAGAACAGCATGATTTATCCAGTTAAAGACAACAGAGCAAAAATTTATTAATTCAACTATAGAATCCTGTTGTCTTTCTATTTTTATCACCATCACCCAAATCGCAGTGGTGAGGCCTATCCTGTGAAACAGATCGATCATAATGTTGTTTGGCATTATAATGATGCGTTTGGCTTTTGTGTGTATTCCTATCATGTGTGACACTGAGGTCAGGGAGGAGTGTCTCTGTCTCGATCAGGCTCCTTCCCAGCTGCCACATGTCATATGAAATTGCACGCATCATGACATCATTTTTCTCTCTCTTTCTCTGTCTCTTTCATCTCTCTTTTTCTCCTCCACTGCGCCTGTTTAATAAAACTACTGATAAGACCCCTTTCATCCCGCCACCTCTTCCATTTTAGAATGGCGTTGCTCTCATTTAATCTGGCCAAACAGTGTCCCATTCACATTATATTACCAATTCAGCTGAGAGATCTCTTATCAGCTAGGTGATATATGTATGAAACGAATGTTGCAGGAGATGGGGTGAATGAGAGGCAGTGAATAAATGAATTATTGGAAGAGGGGGAGGGGAAAGCCAATAGATACAGAATTTTTGAGGTCTGTAATACGTTTGCTTTCACAGGCTTTATCACAGCACACAAAAGTGAAGCTTATCTTTGGGCCTGGCTTGAAACTGGTTTACTGCACTGGCACTTTTTTGGCCTAAGAGGAATTAATGAAATATGTTAAAGAAGGCATATCACATCCCTAACCACTACTTTTTAACTGCTTGTACTTCAATACTGTTTGTGCTTTTATATTTTATTTATTTTTGATACACAAGTTAGCAGTTTGAGCAAGACAAACAAAAGTATAGCAATGGACTTTACACTTTGTTTGTCCTTTATTGTTACGTCAATGAAGCAAAAGAATAATAAGAGTGATCTGTATTTTGTTCTACATGTTCAATCAGAAACTAGTGTAGTGCATCTAACAATGAAGGCACTAGAACGAAAGAAATTTTTTAGAAAGAAATTTTAGAATATCCTGCAACTTTGAATACATAGATAACATCAAACAGATTTGTAAATCCTAGCTAACTGTTTGAAACTGAAAGTGAATATTAGCATTTTGCAACTAAAAAAAATTATTTTATGGAAACCATTGATTTTCAGATCTTTGAATGTCAGTGTAAATTTTACACACCCAATGAGAAGGCATGGACATGCAAATTCTAGTTGCAGATTTGAATGAGTTAAAGGGGAAAAGGCTTAAAAATCTATTGCTCATGTGGATAGTGAATTTATTCTGGCTCCCCTGAGTGTTAAGCGGTGATGTGAGTGTGCCCCGCAGTAGCCGTGGGGATATGTGAAGCAAGAGCAGCACCTATTGAACCCCATAGGGCATCGCGGTATGGACTAACGGGCAAGCTCAAGCCATCAGCACATGTATGTCAAGCACTGAGTGTCGTCTTGCCCCTTCACATCAAAACCAATAAAAGAGGGGAAGATGGGATAGCGAAACAAAAAAGGCACAGTGTGCAGCCGTAATACTCAAGGTGGCTCAATGCAAGGTATAATATGGGCTGGATTGCCCCTTTGTAAAACATTATAGCCTCCTCTCTCCTCCCACACGTTGACGGTGTGACATTTCCATTTTGCTGGAGTGTAATCTCAAGTTCATCTCTAAATAAAAGCAGCTGGCCCCTACGGCTCACGCCAATCTGACCCGGGCCTATTTTAATCACATGAAATTAAATAACTGCGCTCCAGTGCTGCACTGGCTCTGACAGCAGCCATGACAAGTGGATTGCACAGCAAAAGTCCCTCAAGTCAAATGAAAAAAGGAGAAGAGATGAATGAAGACAGAAAGGGGAGGGAGGGGGACAGAGATGAGAGCCCAAAGAAACCAAAGAGCAAATCTGAAACAGTTCATTAGTATGGAAGGATGAGCAGTTTTAAAGGTAACCGTGTGCCTAAAAAAAAATTGTTTGTGTGAATCACTTAGGTACTGTGTATTGAGGAGATGATCTGCTTTCCATCACTTGCTTGAAGAACATGGTTATATGCTTTAGTCTAGATTATAGTGGTATATAGGAAAAACATAATGAGGGCTTGCATCACATGAATAAAAAAGAAATTACTTCACATCTCCTGTGAATGTTGAGTTTTTGTGCTGTTTATATGTTGAAATATTTGGCTGCAACTTCCCTTCTCCTCTTGTGCTCCCCTTTTTCTTTCTCTTTCTTTTTTTTCATAATGTTATGCATTGCTCCCCTGCAACCCAGATCTCCTCCAAGATCTCATTCCTTTGTTGCAGTGGGGCTGAACACTATGTTAACCTAGTAATTGGCATCGGGCCTTCCCCATTATACGGACCTCTATCGAGCGGTTCTACATGACTAGGTAAAGAAGATGGCATGAAGATTAATGAGGGCAGGCGAATACAGAAGGGGTTTCTCTCTCTCTCTCCCTCTCTCTCTCTCTCTCTCTCTCTCAGTCCACCCCCCTAACCTCCAACACTTCACTACTGAAGAGATATTGAAACTTGGGAATGAGCTGCCTGATTTCTCTCTTTTTTCTTCCTTCTTTCTCTCTCTCTCTCTCTCTCTCTCTCTCTCTCTCGTACCCTCTTTATTTTTACTCTTCCCTCTATTGCCTTCTTTAACCTGTGAACTCTGGACATCTCTTGCCTGTTTCTGGCCTCCAGCAGGTCCCCAGCTTTGATTGATGTCACTCTAGCAGTCACTCTTTTCTTTCTTTTGAACTGAAGGAGGGTGGGGGTGATGAAAGGGAGGTTGCTTGCCCCAAAATAGATTTTCTAGTGCAATCGGCAGTGGCGCCCAGGCCTGCAGAGTGGCAGGGGAGCTCTTTATGCCGTTTCATTTAAAAAAGCCAAAAGGTAGCTGACGTGTTCATTCAGTGTATGTGCCACTCCTGCTTTTGATGGGGTCTGCCCCACCACTAGCCGCCACCTAGTGTCCCACTGCCTTTTTTTTCATGTCAGGAGTCCATGCAACGTAGCCATAAAGCAATCTGTAACAGGGGGAAATAGAACCACTTCTGACAGATACCTGCTATTTTCCTCATGTAGGCTACTGTACAATTCTTATAACTTGTTATACCTTATCTTTCTCTTGTTTAAAAGTATTTTTCATCCCACTTGTAAAAAGCGTAAGGGGTTGAATGTGCATGATGTTCTTGTGTTGCACTCGTAATTAAATAATTTAGCTGCAGCAATCAAAAGATTGCAATAACGCTCATCGCTACTATTAGTGGCACATGTTTGTGTGTGTATGACAGGCAGCAGTTGGGTCTCTGTGATTTATTTCTGCACCTCTGTCCTATCGATCCACTACGAGGGGTCTTAGAGTGTCTCTCTGGAGGCCCCCGCCCCCAGGTTGGCTTTCCTACTAGCTCACAACATACCTGCTATATAAAGAAAGCCAAAGAGGGAGAAAAGTGGGGGACAGAAATAAAACCACAGGACTTTGATGGTGATCATGCAGGTCACACTAAAGCCTGTTACAGCTTTCATATCAAAATTGCTTATGACAGAAAGTGGATGATAGAATTTAAGTCAAACTCATAAAACACATCTTTCCTGGCAACACTTATTGTACAAAGGACATTACTTTACATCTACAATAGTCTACATGAGCCTTAATCTAATGAGCAAGCCATTCATTTTCTTAATTAAATGAATTTTCTTGAATACTATGCAAATGTGACAAAATGTGCTCACCTTATTTCATTACACAGTGCACAGAATGCTGAGTATTCATATTAGCATGTATTATCTGTAAGGAAGCTTAGTTTTCAACATAAAAATAAGAATATTATTGTGCGTAACCAAAACTAAAAATATTTTTAGAAAGATTCTGCACTCAGGTGGACACAAAGTATTTTATCTTAAATGGCTATAATCATAAATGAAAACTTGTAAGGGTGCTCAATCACATACCCATGTATTGCCTCATTCCTTTTAACAAATATGTTTCATAGCCCTATTAAAAGGGGTCTTCATCTGTCCTGTCAAAATGCAGTCTAGTGGGGTTTTTTAGTTTAATTACACTATCTAATTAAAAAAGGAGGGACAGAGAGCAGAAGTGAGAGAGAAAGAGACTCTCTTCCATGAGTGCATTCTGATTCACCTCTCCTTGGGTATGAGTGGATATGACATTTACAAGGCTCGCCTTTCAGGCAGACAATGGCATGATTGATGAGGTGCAGACGCTATGAAGGAGGCCGATTGCCATGTGGAAGCAGTGCTTAGTGCATTTTGATTTATTTATCATCTGTTTCTAAAACAAGGCTGCCTGCCTGCCTGGCTCCACTCCTGTGCTGCTAGGTAGGGAGTGAAGAGGTGGAACACAGCCTTGGTGCACAGAGTAGACAGTTTGTACCCCAACTGCAACACGTCTAGTGAATTACCCTTTGGCACCCAGTGGGGATTGGAGGCAGAGAATGCATAAGATTATATTTAGTAAAAGTGTTTTTTACTTTATTTTTATAAACATCTTCCTAGTATTCTATTATTTGTGAAGCTGCACAGGTATAGCATCTTAGGATCATTTTCTATATATGTGCAACTAAATTGGTCCAATATTCCAAAGTAATTTTTAAATGATTGTAGTTGAACATATTGTAGAAATTGTGCTATTATTATTTAAAGCCATCATATAGAATTCTACATAATTACATTATACATTAACATCTGGCAAAAATTATTGTCATTTCTTCTTTATAACACAGCACTTTGAAATTATGTAATGAACATGAGTTTAATGAACAGACTTTTTAATTTATTTTTGAAGGTATTTACATTTAGTTATATTTAGGTACAACTAAAGCGGTCTTATATTCCAATGTAATTTTAAACTCAAAGGTTTGTAGTTGTAGTTGAAACAATGCTATTATTATTTAAAGAATTTGACTGATCAAATCAGGTCCCGAAAAATCCACACACCAACAAAGTTATTGCTATTTTAGCTTTTTACCGCAGTGTTCTGAATTTCTGCTTTAATTTAAAGGTATTTATATCTTAATCAAGTAAACAATGCTAAACAAGAATTGATGTCCCAGGTTGTTAAATGCTGGGGACTCTCATGTAAAGTGGTTGTAGAAGCAGGCCAGAGTGATTGGAGCTCACCGATCTCATTCCAAAACTGGGTGTTTCTGTTTGATTTTGTGTAGATTACCATAAGGTAAATGCTGTCTCTAAGACTGGTGCTATTCCTATAATATGGCTAGAAGATGTAACAGATGTTGATTACATAGGTAAGAATCAGTTTGTGTCTAAGTTCAACCTACTGAAAGAATACTTGCAGGTGCCTTTTTTCACTCATGCACAGAAGGTGGCTGCTTTTGTTACAACTTATGTTTTGTACCATTGTCTTACTCTTCCCTTCTTATTAAGAATGCTTCAACTATATTGCAAAGGTTAATGAACATGATAACAGTGGGTCTTACAGTGTTGTCAGCTATGCAGATGATGTGGTTGGATGATGGGTTCAGGTAGGATGGGCTTGGTAATATGGCCAAAGTACATGCATTTTGACCATTCCTGCTCCTGTTACTGTATTGGTTTGTATTGTAAGTTTCTTTATAATTTTGTAGCAGTTACTGAACCCCTCAATATTGTTTTGAGAAAAAGGGATACATTTATGCGGTCAGGGGATTTTGAGAAAACATTGGACCAGGTAAAGGTTTTCTGTCATGTGAACTGTTCCATATAAGTTAGCAGTTGATACTTGTAATGTGGGTGTAGTCTCTCCTTTGTTACAATCCAATGCAAATGGGATAAAAAAATATGTGGCTTTCTTTTAGAAGAAGTTAAACAAGCATCACAGCGCCTATTCCACTGTGGAGAAGGAAGACTTTGCTCTTGTAATTGCTGTACAGCATTTCATCACATTTTGTCTGTAAAACCACTAATAAACAAAACACTAATACCACACACTACATAATACAGCCCACATGCACATAACCCTGTCAACTACTTTGGATGCCCTAACAACTGCATGGTACCAGCTGGGACACCATAGCAACCACCTGGGACACCATAACAACAGCCTAACATAGCAACCACCTGAGACACCATATGAACTGTATAGCAACACCATAGCAACTACTTTGGACAACATAGTAACCACATACCAAGACCCTAACAACACTATAGCAAGTGCCTTGCAACTATGTGGGACACCAAACTTCTAGCAACAACATGGAGAGAACTAGGAGAGAATATTACAACAGCAACCATCTGGACAGCATAGCAACTGCCTAGCTACCACTGGGGACACCATAGCTACTGACTAGTACACCATAGAAACAGCCCAGCAATACCATAGCAACCACCTTGGCTATTATAGTAACTGCCTAGCAACACCATAGCAAGTGCCTAGCAACCACCTGAGACATCATAGCAACTGCTTAGCAACACCATAGAAACCACATAGCAACCACTTTAGACACCATAGCAACCACCTTGGACAACATAATAACCATATAACAACACCCTAGCAACACCATAGCAAGTGCCTAGCAACCATGTGGGACACCAAACATTTAGCAAAACCATAGAATTCACCTAGGAGACCATATTAGTTTTCTAGCAACACTGCAGCAACTATCTGGACACCATAGCAACTGCCTAGCCACCACCGGGGACACCCTAGATACTGCCTAGCAACACAATAACAACTGCATAGCAACCCCCTGAGACACCATAGCAACTTCTTAGAAACCACCTGGGACATTATAGCAACCACATAACACTCACCTGGAATAATTTAGCCACTGCTTAGCAACACCAAAGCAACTGCCACACAACCACCTAGTAACACTATAACAACCAACTGGTAACACCATAACAACATTTCCGGTAGCACTGGAATTTAGGTGGCGGTACATTTAGATTTAATATATTACTGGATTTAAGATAACCATTTATAAACAACATTTTCATTATTATCTGCATGCTTTTTCAAGCCAACTTAAAATTATTGCATGAACTTCCCCTTTCTAGTTATTATTATTATTATTATTATTAGTATTATTATTATTATTATTATTATTATTATTGTTATTATTATTATTATTATTATTATTAGTAGTAGTAGTAGTAGTAGTAGTAGTATTAACTAGTTGATCCACAGTTTCATATATTATACATTTATACATTACACATTACTAATTAATAATTATAATGAAATATTAAATATTAGCATAAAAAAATAAATATTAGCATAATCAAATAATTTATTATAAAATGTTATAATATATTGTTTGCTTGCTATAAAACTTTAAATTTAAGATGGTTTAACTTTAACCATGAAAAATATTATAAAATCACATAGCATGGGTGCCACTTTTAAGTTTTGGCTGGTGTTGAGATGCTAATTAAGCTGGAAAATGCCCCTCTCTTCAGTCTATTCAGTATAAAATAGCAAAAGTCATGCAACATTTGACTAAGAAGCTGGCAAATAGGAAGTTGTTTAAGGATGAATATTAATCATGCCCATTAACATTTTCTTGGGAGATGTATTAGTAGTGCTGATATCATCCTCACAACTATGCCAACATTTGACATCTCTCATGCTGTGGAGCAAAGTAACAAAGTTTCTGGGACTTGCATTTTAGGAAAAAACATTTGCAAGTAATCACAACTATGCAGATCTCAATTTCAAACAGACATTATGTAAAAAGCAAATAGTGTTTGTGATTTGTAAATCCGCTTTGACCTGTATTTCCGATACAGAAAAGATATATTTCATGTTCCATTCAGAAATTTATGATTGCAACATGTTCCAATAAAGCTGGGTCTGGGGAAAGCTGTAAATTCAAAAATGCATCTTAAATGGGTGATGCAAAAATGCTAGGGTTAAAAAGGAGCACTCCTTTTGAGTAAAGATGAGTGAGTAAGGATAGGTGTAGTGTGTGATTACAAGGATTTTAGATATTTACATTGCATAACCAACAAAAGTACAGGCTTTCTTTCACTAATGCAAGGTCTGCATACTGGAAGCCAATGTCCAGAAACATTGCTAGCTTCTCTGAGACTGAGCTCATCTGAACTGGACTGATGCACTGTAGTGCTCATTTTGGAGCAAAATATGCTGCTTTTTAGACATTGTTTTTTAAAGAGGGACATCCATGCTTATTTGCCACATTCTGCATGTACAACAACAACAAGTATTGAGAGAGTGTGAGTGCTAAACTGGTCTCCCTGCAGTCCACAGCTCTTTTCTATTGAAAATGTAAATATATCATAAGGTTGCGCTGCTGCAGAAATAAATACAGGGCAGCTTTCAGTACCTAAATGATTATTAATCATTGTTAAAAATAATTCAATAATGTGCTGAGTAAATAACTGCAGGCTTTGAAATGAGCATACAATACAAAAAATATTCAGTTTTCTTGCGGTTTTCAGTGTAATACAGGTCACATGGAAATAACTAATCACTACTTTATTATTAGTGTATCACATGTTGTTTGAATATTTTTAATAAGGTTGGTGCAATTAAAAGAATCAAATATTATGAATGCGCCATCAACAAAAAATAGCTTTAAGTAATGGTAATGCATTAAGATGATTTGGAAAGACAGTACCATAGACTGAATCTGCATTTGTACAATGACAGTCAAAAGAAGCATTAGGCATACATGGCGATTTTAGCTCTTTTGCACAGTAGTGAAATTTTTCATTAATACCAGATGTAACCTGAATGCTGGTCTTCTGTAGCAAAGACATAAAGAACAATGGGTGGTCGGCCTTCATCACCAAGACAGGCTTGGTAATGAACCCGTACTCCCTTTAATGAGGACACACATAAAAAGGCTTGTCAGAGTTAATGAAAAACTACTCTCTACATGCTACACAGCCTTGCATGACACTATTGGAAGATAGCAGCCTTTGAATGGTCATCATTATCCATTTCAAATGGCCTATTTTCACCACTACTCTTTGCACTTTATTTTTTGTCGCTCACTGCTTTAGTTAAATGAAGTAATGCAATGAGTGAACAGACTCCAGCGTTTGAAGCTTATCTTTGCTCTCATTGAAAAAGCAATAGTGCTGGAAAATAGAAGTATCTTAATTGGAACATATTGAGAAGAGAAGGTGCATTGGGGCCCAGTGGAGCATGAGTGCTCCACGCAGCTACCTGAAAATGCCGAATCAGAGCTCTAGGATGAACCTTGCTTCTGACAGGCTGCTTCTGTGTAGTGTTTGACCTCACATCAAAGCTGTACTAGAACATCATTTCTAAACTCTATGAGCTATGGAACTATGGAAGATATTGGTGATGGTGCAGGGCAGAAGCAGAGTTCATTTATATTTTATATGTGAACACCAGCTAAAGTGTGGTGTGTGTTTCTAAAGGTGGTGGGGTTTCTTGAAACTGATGTGACTGGTCTATCTAAAATACTTACTTATTGTTGTTAGCAAAGAAGTTTACTGTTTTTTGGACTACAGGTGGACAGATGTTGTGCTCACTGTAATTGGCTACAGTGGTGGAAAGGGTGGCGCGCAGGATGTTAGCTAAACACTGGTTGTGGTGTGGCTCTTTCCTGGCAGAGGCTGGAGGGGGTTTGAAGGTGCAGGCAGGAGACAGATGCTTAACGACTCCCCTGGGGCTCTGTCTCTGGCCCCTTATCTCATCCTCAGTTTGCATAGGTTGCTATAGAAACTGACCCCGAACACAGGAGGATGAGCCTTACTTGCATTATGCCAGCCGCTATTAGCCGAATTTAGTGAACTCGCCAAAAAAAACACACAAGTACCACAACGGGAGACCAAAGTTTTGTTATTTGAACTATGAAAAGTAGATGTACATGTTTTTTTTTTGTATATTCTGGCCGAAATTTACTGAAATTCCCTTTGCAGTGTAAATATTTATTATGTGTGTCCAATTATAAATTAACAAGCCATCAGAAGAAATGACTGATATGGTGGCTGATAAAAAATTACACATATTTGAAGTTATTTCCATGATCTTTAATTTATCTGTGCCAAATCTATGCATACAATGATTTTTGTTCAGTGTTTTATATTCTGCCCTTCAGTAAATGTTTCACATATTGCATGACAGTTAAAGGAGCCATTTGTATGATTTTCAGTAAAACGCATTCCATATAAAGCTAAAATAATCAACAGAATGTGAAAAAATAACAGTTGTTTACAGTTTGTCAAAGATGGCTGTGTATCATTTTGCAGAGATTTACTTTTATAAGTTATAAAACCTACTAGCTGCTCTGGCTCTTCCTGTCTTGTAAATACCACTTCAGGAGAATAAGTCACTGAGACGTTGAGTCTTCCATTAGTCCAACATGTGAGGATGAAAAAGAAGCGCTGCCCCAACAATGTATTTTAACCTCTAATCAATCATGTTGAGGGTTAACACAGTAATATCAGCAAGAAATCACATTTGGTAAGAAATAAAGAAGTAATATAAATGAAAGAAAAGCAAACTTTATTATTTCCATTGCTCACTCCTAGCTTTCTGGTTGAACGGCATGTATTTGTGATACAGTTCTGCATTCATAAGTTTAATCTTACTTAGAGTTTTGCTTGTGGGTGATTTGTAGGTTTGACTTTCGAAAGCAATTTTAGCATCTGTCTTTAAACACCAACATCATTTGTTTTCACCTCTCTAAAGCTGTCATTTCAAACCTCTCTGTGGTAATATGTGTAAGGTTGTGTTTTCCCTCAGCTGACACACAAACACACATCCTGATGATTGATTTTGCATTTCTGTATTACTGATTAGCTTCTTTTTAAACTCTTATTAAAACCTGAGCTGCCTATTAGACGTCACAAATCCCACCCCCAATTGCAGCTGATGCTTTTGCCATCTTGCAGCCCCCGTCTGTTGTTCTGAAGGGACAGGGGCCATGACCATCTGTTCCCCATCCTCCTCCTCCTCCCCCTTGGCTTCAGCCCCCACGCCTGTGCCGCTTTTCTCTCTTTCTCTCTTCACTACCTCCATCCATCCTCCTCCCCATCAGCCCCTCCACTCACATTGTCTTTGCCTTTTCCTTGTAGGTCATGCAATATTCAGACATTCATATCTTAGCCATCATGGACTATACACCTCTTCACTTTGAGATGTCAGTAAGATGTGAACTCTAGGAACAGCCACTTGCCTATACAAATAATCATTGTCTCTACATATGGTCATACAGCCATATGTAGAAGTTTGGGGGCCCACTTAAATCAGTAATAATTAATTAATTTTCATTACATTTAATGCATTGTTTATATGCTCAATTTAACATAAACATAAAACTATATAAAATATGGCACATTCATTGTATTTATGGATTTATTATAATTCACTCATGATTCACTTGTCAGGTCACTGTAGAGACATGAACAACAGGTTGTGGTTGTAAAATACAAACATAGCTTTTTTGTTTACTACTATAGTGTCTTGCATAATTATTGCAGGTTATGTGAGGCTTTAGATTTCTGTCTCATGTCACCACCATTGTAAACATTTGTAACTGAACCGTTCTCCAGAATAAGGCATGCCACTCTAAATGACTTTATTTACAACTTAACAATTTAACTGAATTTTGATAAACTGGTGGAATTCCTTCTTAATCTATATCCATTTGTCTCTACATGGATACTATAGCAGTTTGAGTATTCTGTCATGGTGGTGTTGCATGGTTGTTTGTTTGTTTCTTTCTTTCTTTCCAGGACATATTCAGACAAAGAAAATATGTTTGACACTTAGCAGTGAAACGACACTATGTACTGATTAATTGATCTTGTCTGCCGTGTTTATTTTCTGAATTACTGTGGCCATTGTAGAGGTCAGGAATGCCCTAGTAAACATTAAAGTTTTATCTGGCGATACATATATGACAGCAGAAATGCCCACAGCCTTGCACATGTGCGTGAATATAAATGACCTACACAGCTTTGCTCAAAACACATCTGAAAAGTGCACTGGCATGCTATTAATAATAAAAGCAACAGTACTTATTCTATTAAAATAATGTTTTCTCTGATGTGGCCTATTTAAGAGCCAGCTTAGCTGAGGATAAGCATAGAAAACATCTATCTCTCTCTTTCTAACTTCGTTGTACTCTTCCATGCTATCGCTAGTTTCTCTTGTTCATGCTTGGATCCAAAATTTTATTATGCATGAAAATATTCCGCATATTTTTATGCCTGAAGCTATAAAATGTAATGAAAGAGGAACACCCCACAGTGCATAAAATACCCTTGTGGTTTTTGCTTTTTTCTGCAGTGCTGTGTGTAAAGTTCGTGAATAGAGGCCTGATGGCTTTGGATTTTATCTTTTGATTTTCATATTAACCTTCCATTAAAAATTTAGGATCATAAATTGTTGTTTTATGAGCCATACTAAAAGGAAGAATTATCATGATGTATATATATATATATATATATAACATATGTTCCAATCTACTGATGTGACTGATGTGACTCCAACAATCCATACAAATCAGTGTTTTATGGTGATACTAAACTGACACGTTTTTCTTTTTTGAGCGATTAAGCAGCACATGGTGCTGTAAATTAATAGCCTGCAGCCTTGATGATGGAGTCACAGCCAAATTCAGCATTCTCCAAACATTCCTTCCCACTGTCTGTCCTGTGTAGTACATTATGTATTTCTTAATTTTTTTTTCTATTAACTAATGTGTGACATGTACTTATATTGTTATATATAGTGAGTTATTGAATTATATTTTCTGTTAAATGTTATATATTAAAGTTACATTTTATAAAATTGCATATTATAAAGTATTATTTATAGCAGTCTTAAATAATAAATAAAACCGTAATTATCTATTTACTGTGCACAATTATGTCAGAACCATCACTAGGGAATTGCTTACAAATAATCACAGGGCAGTTTCCTGATATTTCAGTCCAATATTTTATGACATTTTTATTGCATTTTCTTTCTGGTAGAGCAGAACATTTACTGCTAAATGTTATATCGGCATTTGTATGCACTTTACTGGATTTATAAACCTATAGACATTTGTGTTTGTCCATAGTCTAGGTAGATTTAAATGTTTATGTGTCAACCTTAGCATCTACAGGTATTTACATGAAAAATACAAGCCTTTCTGGAGATCTTCCATCTTGACGCTGTAGAGCTTTCTCAGTCATTTTTGAATGATTTCTAATTCCTTGAGATGGATGAGAGAGCCAGAGAAGTAGGGATGAAGTGGAAATTAACCCTTCTTGGACAGCTGAAGCAATAACTTGAATAGATGTTGTCCCCAAGTGCAATTAAAGTCTCCCTGATTACGCCGCTCTAGCTATCGATTGGAAACTTTCACTTAATAACCACCAGCATTGCCTCTTATCATAACCTCAGGACTTAGGCTTCAAAAGCTAGACTACTACAGATTTATGATTAATGGTTAAGACACTCCGAGGGGAGTCTGTGTCATTTCTTTATTTCACTGTGCAAAGTGAGCTAGCTTTTCACAATGTATTGTAAAGACCTAGAGTACCTCTAAAACTAGAGCCAGATACTCTATTTAATGGGTAATTTTCAGAAGTGGGTTTTAATTAGTTACATTTACTCATTTACACAACACTCAGCAATTAAAAAAACAAACAAAACAGTTTATTAGTATTTTAATAGAATAATGTTTTTAATTCTAAGGCATGAGAGCACAACTGGAGGGTCCAGCACAGTTCACTGAATCAGGTGTGTTTTAGCAGGAAAGCTAAATTGTGCTGGACCCTGGTTATAAAGCATAGTATAGTATAGTATAGTAATCTACTTTTGCATATTAATTTTATTTTAACATACTAATTACATTTATACTTTTATATACTTTCTTGTCACAGTGGTTGCAGGATTCATCTTTACAATTAGTAAAGATAAGGTACTTTGTTAAAGGGAAGGTATTAAATCAATGACAATACCTAGATTATGTTACCTATCTGTAACAGGTTCCTAAAGGGTAGTACAGCGTTTGATTAGTTTAAGCATAATAGCTAATCTGTCCCTTATCTCGCTAGTCAGGGTCACGGGGGTCCAAAGTCAATCCCAGCATCATCGGGCAAAGGTGGGGTACACCATGAACAGGTCCCAGGCCATCGCATGGCCAACACACACTCACACTTATGGGCAATTTAGAGTGACCTATCAACCTAACATGCTGTCTTTGGCCTGTGCGAGGAAACTGGAGTACCTGGAGGAAAACCACTCAAGCATAGGAAGAACATGTAAACTTCACACAGAACGGCCCGGACTGGGAATCCAACCTGAATCATCTTGTTGCAAAGTGACAGTGCTAACCACTACACCACTGTGCCGCTTAATAGTTTAATGCTCATCTTAGTTAAAGTGCTTCAATTAATAATAGCTCATTTAAAGCATATTACTTTTTAAAATAGATGCTTGGTATTAACTTAACTCAAGGTTTCAATCTTTGGTATGCAAAAATAAACATATTTATTTCTATTTATGATGTATCCTCATAGTGCTTAATGAATGTGAACTCATCTCAGTGTTCTTTAGGAAAGAGTGTGGATGTAGAAGGTAAAAAAATAATTCTGCATTTTTGTTTTACCCTCTTAGCTTTTTCATTGTAGGTTTGTGAGGTGTGTAAATGCTTGCTGGGTCAGATCCAAACAGCGGGATATACTCCAAAAGAAAAGCTGCCTTGACGTAAGGAAAACTTAGCCTTCACAGTCTGCACCTTGCTGCTGTACACCTGTTTGGTTGAGCATGCCAGTGCAGCTCCCTGGACCGCTTGCTGCTCACTCATGTGAGGCGAGCACAGGTTGTCCTCGCCGCTGCCCCCGGGCACTGCAATGTGTTCACAGGCCCAGCTGGGGAAAAAGAGAAGAAACAAGGGGGGCAGGGGTGGAGAGTGGGAAGGGGAGAAGTGATAAAACAATGCCATGGCATTTCTCTCTCTGTCTAAGTAGAGTAAGAGAAATATTTTTTGAGATTTTAGGGGATTTTATGTTTCTACCTTCATGCTGGTCACATAGTAGGGCATAGGTCAAAAAATTAGCCTTCAGTTGCAGTTTTTGATTGCTACTGTATCGAGTATCCCAACATAAAATGACAACAAAACAAAATTATTGAGAGAAGTAGAATATTGTTGAATATGAAAGTGAAAGATTTCAAACTAGGTATTTTGCTAATGTACCATGTCTAAGAAAAAAGGGTTGAAAGCTGAGGGAAAAAGGTCTGCACTAAAGAGAGCTGACTTCTTGAGCAAGGATTGCCCTGTGTGCTTGGGAGAAATGTTCACTCCTCTTGTGTCTGAAATGCTTTTCTTCAGCTTGGCAGTCTGGAGCCGACTGCTGCATTTATCACAAGGATCCATAGAGAGTGGAAGACAATAGCTAATGAGAACTTGCTCCCCATTGGGCTGGGGATCCAGACAATGCAACAACATCTGTGCTGGCTTGCTGATGTGCTTCTTCCCTAGAGTCAGATGAGCAGGGGGCGGGGGGGTGCAGGGTTACCTGTCCTGCTCTTCCAGACACCCTCCACCTCTTCTATCCTCCCTCTTTCTTTTTCCTTCTTCCTTCTGTCAGCCTACTGAATTGGGAGCCAAGCTTGTTGAGGGGACTACCAGGTCAAACTCATAAAGCATCTCCCACCAAGGTCACTGCTTTAGTTTGAAACCTGAATCCCAGAAAAGAAACATTTAAAATGTCAGGAGTTTAGATAGCACAAGAGATGCTTACAGACAGAAAGAAAAAGAGACAGAGAAAGAAAGAGAGACAGAGAAAGAGAGAGAGAAAGAGAGAAACGGAAAAAAAAAACAGGGGTGAACCTCACTTCACCTCGTGATGTTTAATGAATGTGTCTCCAAGGGTGGTTTAACACATGAGTGAAACCATGAGGTAGTAAGTTTCCTTTTCAGCCTATGGAAATGTGCGAGTACCACATCTAAGAACCTTGTAATTTAACATGTTTGTCACGTCCAAATTTTTGGGTTTTGTAAAGAGTAAATTCACTATTATATTAAAGGTTTAATTCCATTGAATTTACACCGTATGGCGAAAAATATGTGGACATACCTGACCACCACTCCATGGGCATTAATATAATAAACATCTAGGATATGAGGACACCAATTGCTGGAGTTTTGGAAGAGCTGCCCTATTCCTGTCTGATATAGGATTCTAGCTACTCAGCAGGCCTGAGTCTTCTTGCACCACGTGTTCTCTGTTAGTGCAAGAAGACAGGCCAGTTCAACACCCAGACTCTTTTTCTGCAGAGCCATGCTGTTGTGATGGATTCTGTATGTGGTTTTATGTTTAAGCTTAGAATTATTTTGCACTTGTGTCTGCACACAGCGAAATTTGGCCTCCGCATTTAACCCATCTACACACTACTGAACATACACACTTGGGGCAGTGAACACACATAGGTGGGCAGCCCTATCTACGGTGCCCGGGGAGCAGTTGGGGGTTAGGTGCCTTACTCCAGGGCACTTCTTTTGTGTCCTGCTGGTCCCGGGGATCTAACCAGCAACCTTCCGGTCACAAGATCAGATCCCTAACTTTCAGGCCTTGACTGTCTTATAGATAGGGCCTTTCCAAATGTAAGCTGCCCACACCATAGATACTAATGCAACCCCATACCATCAGAGATGCAGGCTTTTGAACTGTGCCCTGATAACAAGCTGGATGGTCCCTCTCCTCTTGAGTCCACAGGACCACACGGCATCTGTGGTTTCCAAAAATAGTTTCAAATTTGTATTCATCTGACCAGTTTTCTGAACAGTTTCCGAGGAGGAAAGTCTGCCTAAAGTTTATAAAAATTTAGGCAGAACTTCCTTGTTTTGAACCCTAATAAAATGAAGTTCTCCTCCTCGGCCCAAAGGCTGCTCGGACTAAATGTTCAGATTTAATGTTAAATCTTGCTGACTAGCCAAAAATCTTGGTGTAACAATTGACTCAGATCTGACATTTAATCAACACATAGGTAATATTACAAAGACAGCGTTTCTTCACCTGCGAAACATTTCAAAGTTCAGAAATGCGTTATCTATGTTTGATGCTGAAAAGTTGATAGACGCCTTTATAACCTCAAGGCTAGATTACTGTAATGCATTGTTGTCAGGATGCTCCAGCAGAAACCTAAATAAACTCCAGTTTGTTCAGAACGCTGCTGCTAGAGTACTAACTAAAAAAAGGAAATTCGATAACATCAGTCCAGTTCTATCAGCGCTACACTGGCTTCCTGTTAAATTCCGTATTGACTATAAAATTATTTTACTGACGAATAAAACCCTGCATGGTCTCGCACCAGAGTACCTGCTAGATCTTATTTCCTATTATGAACCACAGGATGCAGGTTATCTTATAGTTCCAAAAATTCAGAAGACTTTAATAGGGGGAAGAGCTTTTTCCTACAAAGCCCCAAAATTGTGGAATAATCTCCCAGTTAATGTTTGGGACTCTGACACCGTCTCAACTTTTAAGTCTAGACCGCAAACATACTTGTTTAGTGTAACTTTTGGTAATTAATCTTCCCTTTTAGATAAAGGCAGTAGATCTGGGGGTTCTTGGACACAGAGGTTTATGGTAAACTGAGATGTTGGTGCTGTTGTTCCACCACTTCACGCAATGACACAGGTTTGTTGACGGTGGAGTGGGGGGATGTTATAGTTAGATCGGCAGGAGTCACCAGCCACACTCTGAAATTCTGAATATTTATATTCTCTACAGTCATACTCCTGAGCCGGACTAACTTTCTTTCTTTACTCTTCCTGGTGTCTTCCAGGACTGTCCTCCTGTCTGTTGAACGCTGTTGAAGGACTGACCATCAGGGCCTCCTCCCCACCCATCACCAGCCAGCTCACCTGTCCATTTGTGTGAACTGCTACACCCTTAGTTACATCACTGTGTCATCCAGATGCACCAGCATTGAGATAGGATGGGACTGTTTCAGCTCACGCCCACTTTACATAAACCCTCAGTCATAGACTGCCTCAGTCAGAGATTGCCTCTACCTGTGCAGCTGCTAAAGCTTTGCTATCCAGATTTCAGAGACTCTTTTCTTTGGTGTTTTGTTTATTAAACTGTAAATACTGTTTGACCAGAGGAGGATGTCCCCTTGTGAGTCTGGTTCCTCCCAAGGTTTCTTCCTCCAGTCTGAGGGAGTTTTTCCTTCCCACTGTTGCCTCTGGCTCGCTCACGGGAGGATATATGTTGTAACTGTCTGTTTTCAAAACTCTGTTAAGCTGCTTTGAGACAACATTGTTGTAAAAAGCACTTTATAAATAAACTTGACTTGACTTGACTTCATAGACAATGATTTCTCGATGTGCTCCTGAGCCCATTCCAATACAGAATCAAGCCTGTATTTAATGCAGTGCTGCCTGAGGGTCCGACGATCACAAGCACCTAATATGGACCACTGACCTTGTCCCTTGTGCACAGGGATTTCTCTATATTCTCTGAATCTTTCATAATATTTTGTACTGTAGTTGGTAGGATATCCAAAGTCTTTGCAATTGTATGTTAAGGATCATTTTTCTGAAATTGTTGTTGTAATATTTAGATGCAGGTTTTTAGAGTGGTGAACCTCTGACCATACTTGCTTCTGAGAGACTCTGCCTCTATAAATTGTTTTTTTTTATATACCCAGCTGTTTTTTATTAGTAACACTTAATCATTGGAGTTTGAGCATGCTTTTTGGGTTTTGTGTGCTTGTGTTCAGTCTGATATATTACTGGCTTGTTTTAGTTTTCATGTTTTATGTTTTTATCATGTCCTGTTGGATAGGCCTGGGTATAACTTATTATGCTACAGTATACCACAAATTGAGAACATCAGGAGAAAACATTCTTAAACTTTTACTCTTTCTCTCTCCTTTCACCACAGACAGAGGCACACAATGACATCTCTAAAGGACACAGGAGAAGTGGCTGGTAATTAAAATGCAATCTCAGCCACCATGGCCCCCTGGAGCGAGCACTCAGAGCCAGCGGTGTCGCCTGGGAGGCCGAGGGCGTGAGGTGCCACCTGCCCAGTCGTGCCACCTGCGCCCTTCTTCTTCTTTCACTGAGGTGAGTATTTATACCACCTCTTCAGTGTCCCCTCACCCTCCCACCGAAACAGTAGGTTTTCTGTGTGCCCAAGTAAAGCAGCGTTTTATTAGAATTAATGTGGCAGTACAGAGACGCACAGGCAGGCCAGGAGCGGTGATGCCGGAGGAGAGAGTCCCCAGCTCCTGGGCTGTCACATTGAATAAAAACGGCAGGGCAAGTCGAGCGAGGAGATGAGCGTGGACGGCCACATGACAGCACTGTTCTCCATGGGGCCGAAGGGAAAGCAAAGTATTTTTCCTGTACAATCTGCTCCCATGCTCATGATAAGCTGTTAAGTGTGCACAGAATAGATGACAGAGCAGCACATTGTGGGGATATGTACCTAGAGGATATATTGGGTGTAGTGTTTTTGTCTAAGAGATTTAAGTTACAAAATCGAAAAAATATTTGTAGTGCAGTGTTTTGTTGAAAGGTTTCATGTTACTTTAGTATGATTATATTCAACTTCTGCTGGATCTGTATTATCCAATTCATTATTAGATCAAAGGAAGAATGATTGATATACCAGAAATATCATACGTGGTTGTTCAGTCGCTATCAATTAGCATCAATTTAGCATCAATTTTCTAAAAGCCTATATTCTTTAATATGGAAAAATATATTTTTAGCCTAATACACACTTTATCGACATGCAGGTATGACCCCCACTCAAGTTTATTAGCAACAAGAGTCAAAAAGGTAGACATTTTTTATTTTATTTGCATACCACTGGGTAATGTTATAGTAAATGGAAATCTGTATGTGGCCACCAATTAAAACAGAAAGTATGAGAGATACTCTATTTCTGCCTGCCTGTTTATTTCTAGAAGACTTTATTTAAAGTATGGCCCTTAGAATAGAAAGATCACAGAAGCAGCCTAAAACCCATATTCACCTATAAAATACAGAGTGCATCTTTAAGATTATCTCTGATAGATACAAAGTTCCAAAAAGAGGGAGACATTACCTACCAGATATCAATCAAACATGTTCAGAAAGTATGATGTTTTATTACCCCTGGTGAGCATGTACACACTTTAGACAAAATGTTAAGTTTATAAGCCTACTATTGCTCAGAGACCAGTCCTATTCTATGGACTGGTGAAAGTGCTCCACAAGGATGCTGTCCCATGATAAAAAGCTTGTTTTGACTGGCAGGACCCTGTTTTAAAAAGCAGAGTAGTCACTATAGCTGCATGAAGCTAAAGGATTTTGAAAAAAAAACATTGCTTTTAAAACCAGGGCTAGTGACACCATTGGTTCTGCATCAAGCAGAGAAAGGACTCCCAAAAATCAATGCAGCCGCATGACGAGCACAGTTCAAAGGGGGTTTAGACATTTTCTTCGCAAAATACTTTAGAGGTTCATGGATTAATGGGTTTCTAAAATGTTTTACTACAACTACTGTTATTTAGCTGCATAAAAGTAGTAAAAAAGTTTAAAAAAAAAAGTTAAGTCAAATATTTAACATACAATTTTGCAACAGAAATCCTAAACTGCCTTGTTTGTTTTAGATCCATTCAGTTACATTCTCATATATTTAAATACCTAGCTAGCTAGAATTGGTGACATTAGGAAGCTAGCTAGGTCATACCGATACAACATATTGTGGTATTTTTGCTAGCTTAGAATGACCCTTACATATCTCCATATGGAGCTGGCCCTCTTTTGACATGTTGCAGTGTTATGTCTCTACACTGACCAACCATTTTGTGCTGTGAGAAGCTTAAGAATATACATTTAATTGACAATCATAAATATTATTAAGCAGGAAATCTGCAAAAACAAAAATAAGCAAAACTATAAACAGAAAATGGCACATGCCTTTTCAGCTTTGCCCATAAATTTTCAATAGGATTGAGATCAGGGCTTTGTGATGGCCACTCCAAAACATTGTTATCCTTAAGCCACTTTGTTTGTAAGTATGCTTTGAGTCATTGTCCATTTGGAAGAACCATTTGCACCCAAGCTTTAACTTCCTGGCTGATGTCTTGAGATGTTGCTTCAGTATTTCCACATAATGTTATTTCCTTATGATGCCATCTATTTTGTGAAGTGCACCAGTCCCAGCAAAACCACCCCACAACATGATGCTGCCACCTCCGTGTTTCACAGTTGGGATGTTAAAATACATCCACAGGTGTGTCTCTACTTAACTTAGTTGGCAATAAACCAGAAGCTTCCAAAGACATTTACAAAGATGACATTGTCATATGGGCTGTCCTAAATTGTTTAAAGGCATAGTAATTTAAGTGTATTTAAACTTTTGACTTTGAAGAAAGTAATAAAAATTGTCTTAAATTCTGTCTCATTATTCTGGAAGTTAGCAAATAGAGATAATTTTGGTAATCCTTATTGACCTATTTTAGACCTATTGACCTAGTTTATTCTGATTTCATGTCATATATAAAGCTGCTTTGTGATAACATTGTTGTAAGAAGCGCTATACAAATAAACTTGAATTGAATTGAAACAAATACAATTTGTTTAGTTTCTAAGGCTTTGCTCTAACTGTCCCTTCCCAGAGGCCTCCGCTCTACTGTTCGTCTCCGCTAGGCGCCGCCTCCTCAGCAAAGAAGACACTTCGTGTGATTTGTGAACTCTCGTAGTCTTTGTAATTTCATCAGGGTAATAGGATTATATTTCAAATCACCACTCCTTCTTTCATTATGCCGCTAAGCTCCTCTGACAGACAGAAAAAACTTGAATAAAACGTGTGCGTCAGAAGTGCTCAGCTTTGCTCTGCGCATTGCACTTGATTAGACAAACAGCGAAACGGTCGCTGTGCTGGAACAGGGCTGGGGAATAATGTGCTCATTTATTCATTTTTGCCGACGAGTCACAATAGATTTTTAACGACCAATGTCTGACCTCCCTTAGGTCTCCCGTGCTTAGGAGGGTTAATAAAGTCGAGCAGTCTGGTGCCGAGAGCAGAGGGTAGGGAGGGACTAGTGCAACATAAAAAAGGGAAGGGAAGACAAGGGCTTTAAAACAAACTCCCCCACTTCAAACCACCACCACCACCCTCCACCTTCTGTCGTAACCAGCACCAGAGCTACCCCAGAGAGGCAGAGGAAAGAAAGAAAAGGAGTGAGAGACCAAGAATAAGCTGCTATTCCACTTAGATTCCAATTCTAGTGGTCTCCAAGGGACAATTAAAAACAGTATGGTGGAGGTAGAGTCTTTTCTGCATGCTCTCTGGCGTGCATATTAAAGCTGTCCCTGTGACAGTCTCAAAACAGAGGCAGAGAGAGACAGGGAGAGAAAAGTAGAATCAGGGCAAAGCAATAAATGTTTAATAGAAGTTAAACTTGTTTTTTTTTTTCAATAGACTGCAGAGAGAATGAAATTGCCTAGCGATCACGAGAATCATGAGATTAGTGCATGTGAGTTTGCTTTAATGCATTAGACTTATCCAGTGCATCCTCTCTCACCCTTTTTTGTCCAACTCTTATCAGTTTGATATCATCACATAGTTTTTTCTCTGATAATTGGAAACACATTGTGATTTAGACACAATGAACTTTAAAGGGCATTCATGAATCAAAGCCCATCTTTAAACTGGCAGCAAATTTTGCTGCATGCATATGGAAGCACACAAATGGAACTTCATCCTGGCATTCATGCCATTTAGCAATAATAAGCAAATTTTGATGTTCATTTATTTTTTGGTGGCAAAGATGTAAATCACATGATTCTATCTGTAGTCTCTATTTGAATATTTGCCATGTATATGTACAGTGCATCTGTATTCACAGTGCTTCAGTATTTCTACATTCTGTTATTTTACAGTCTTCTTCCAAACTGGATTAAATTTATTTTTTTCCTCGTAATTCTACACACAATACCCCATAATGACAAAGTAAAAAATGATTGTTTGGAATTTTTGTTAATTTTGTTAATTAATTTTTGTACATGTCAGAGCATAAACCAAGCCATGAAGTCCAAGGAATTGTCTGTAGACCTCTGAAACATGATTGTATTGAGACACAGATCTAGGGAAGGGTACAGAAAAATTTCTGCAGCATTGAAGGTCCCAATAAGCACAATGGCCTCCATCATTTGTAAATGTAAGAAGTTTGAAAAC
This sequence comes from Megaleporinus macrocephalus, assembly GCA_021613375.1. Taxonomy (NCBI): domain Eukaryota; kingdom Metazoa; phylum Chordata; class Actinopteri; order Characiformes; family Anostomidae; genus Megaleporinus; species Megaleporinus macrocephalus. Next base: position 21,078,123 of record CM038710.1, read on the forward strand.
ACTAGCACTCTTCCTAGAACTAGCCGCCCGGTCAGTCTGAGTGACAGAAAGGGTCAAGGGTCACTCTTACGGAGCTTCAGTGATGATCTGTGGAGAAAGGAGAAGTTTCTAGAATGACAGCCTTTCTGCAGCACTCCACCAATAAGGCCTGTATGGAAGAGTGGCCAGACGGAAGCCTCTCCTCAATAAAAGGCACAAGACAGCCCACTTGGAGTTTGCCAAAAGGACTCTGAGATGGTGAGAAAAAAAATTCTCTGGTCAGATGAAACAAAAATTGAACTGTTTTGGCCTGAATGGCAAGTGTCATGTCTGGAGGAAACTAGGCACCACTCCTCACCTGGCCAGTGCCATTCCTACAGTGAATGTACAGAGAAATCCTTGAAGAAAACCTGCTCCAGAGCATTCAGGACCTCTGACTAAAGCGAATGTTCCATCAGGACAAAGACCCTAAGCACCCAGCCAAGATAACAAAGAAGTGACTTTGGGACAACTCTATGAATGTTCTTGAGTGACCCAGCCAGGGCCCAGACATGAACCCGATTGAACATCCCTGGAGAGATCTGAAAATGGCTGTGCACTGATGCTCCCTAGCCAACCTGATGGAGCTTGAGAGGTTCTGTGAAAAAAGAATGTGAGAAACTGGCCAAAAATAGGTGTGTAGCATCATACTTAAAAAGACTTGAGGCTGTAATTGCTGACAAAGTATTAAGCAATGGCTGTGAATACATTTGGACATGTGATTTTATGATTTGTGCATTCTATTCCAAGTCCTAAAGTCTATAAATATTTGCCAACAAAGGAAAAAATGTGACAGTTTGGATTAAGTAGGTAATTTAGAAAGTTTACATCATACGTGTTTGTATTTTATTTTAAGTGGAGTCATAACAAAATACTATACATTTGTCTTCTGTGTCCTTTTACTCTCAGTTGTTAAGAGCTTGCCTTTCATAACTCCCTTACCTCTGAAGCTTATTCATGTCAGCCGTGACATGATAACAATAAGCGGTTCTTGGGGAGTCAAGCACAACCTAGCTGAATAATGAAAACTATACATGTACACCTTTTTTTACTCCACATGCATTATTTTTGTCTAATTGTTCATTCTTTTCCTGCAGCTCTTTGTCAGAGGCCACATGGGAGAGAGGAAAATTACAGACTACCTGATAATTAGCAAAGTTCAGAGCCAAACTCAGATCTGAGCATTGCGAGCAGCTCCCCGCCACCGCCAGCTTTCTCTTAGCAACTAATTAAGGCCGCCTCAGAGGGTTCTGGCTGTGGAGGAGCTAGATGCTGCAACAGCACAATCAAAAAGAAAGAGAAAAAGAGTGGGCAAAAGAATGGCTTAGTATTTACCCCGCCCTCAGCTTTTAAACTAAAGCATTAAAAAGACACTGCCATTCCTGGAGGTCTGTTATTATTTCATACACGAATATATTTCTCCTAATGGAAGTAGCATTGGTGGACACTGTTACATGCCACTCTGAACAGCAAGGCATGCTTGGCTCAAAATAGACCTTCATTATTCTAACACTGTTATCCATATGCAAGGATGTAGTGGGAGAGAAAAGAACAGCAGAGCCTAATGGGTATTAAGTACAGGATGTCTTCAAATGTCAGTTTTTTACACATTGTTGGAAGAAGTGATTGTTTTGTCTATTTTATCAGTTACTTTTCCTTTTGTTTAGAGCAATATGTTTACATGTTAATTATATTGTGCTTAAAAAGAGATACATTACAAAGAGATACTATGTAATACAGAAAGAAAAAGTTATGTTGTGTCTAAGCACATTAATAAAAACATTCAGAAATGGAACCTCCCATTACAGAAACAAGGATAAAACAATAAATAAAGGCAACTATACAAGATTGTTCTTGAAGGGTTTATAAAAACAATGGTTTGATATAAAACTATCAACACTCTAAGGTTTTTGTATTCTTAAATGGTTCTTTGCACAGCAAAATGGTCTGTCAGATTTTATATAGCACAAAAAAGCTTCTTCCCTCGTTACATGCTTGACATAGCATAATAGTAGAACGCTTTTTGGTGCTATATAGAACCATTTTCAAGAAATGTCTGTATAGGGCTATTTATAGCACATTCTTCACCCATGTTGACGGTTGAGTGTTCATGGTTTTATATAGAACCACTTCCTTTTCTAAAGAACTTTTGAGTAACCATCTTTTTTAAGAGTGTGGGAGAGGGTGAGAAACAACTAATGAAAGCTAGACTTGTTAAAGCACTTATTGCTAGAGAGTTGGTGGGCAAGCACAAGCCCTGTGGATATGTGGGTGACTCCTGCAGCTGAACGTAAACAGTGCTTGATACCAGGATAGAAAAGTCCCCCCTTGCTGAGAGGCTGCACCGCAAGAGTGTTTATGATGCAATTCAACAGAGATACATGTAGCTAGGGAGAGGCAGCAGAGACAGTCATTATTTTCAGAGCAATTAGGGAAACCTGAAGTCCTTGATAACGAGTGCAAAAATTCCGCATAATTAGAAATACACCACAAACAGCATTATTGTCAGGAGAGCACCAGCATATAATGAAGCAATTATAAATGAGCGGCTGAGCTCCTGTCATTAATTTCAGCTTTTAAGAACGTGAGTAGATGAGCAGAGGCTAAATGTCTCGGAGAGAGAGGGTAAAAGAGGGAGGGGGGAAGAGAGATAAGAAGGAAGGTGCTTAGAGTAACTGGTGCAGGTTAAGACACTTGAGGTTTCTTTAATCGTGGAGAGACTCGACTGCAAAATATAAGTGTTTGCTCCTCATTGAACTTTCAGATGAAATTTCAGTCAAATATTATCAATCATTGCTTTTTACAACTAGAGTTGCTTCAAAGAAGGACAGAAAAAAAGAGTCCATACATAAGCATATAAATGTAAGAAAAGGTAGAGCTCCTTGCCACTGTTGGAAGGAACCCAGGATTAAGGGAGGAACCCGTCCTTCTCTGGTTGATCCCGGGTAAAAAGAGAACGAAAAAGCTAATGAGATTTTGTGAACCATACATATTAAACTATACATGAGCACTTCTACAATTACAAGCTGTAGTCCATCAGTTTCTCTGCAAGACCTCTTTCACTTTGTTCTTCAATGGTCAGGACCCCCACTGAACCACCACAGAGCAGGCATTTTTTGTGTGGTGGATCACTGCAGTGATACTGACGAGGTGGTGATCCATCCACTGTCCAATCATCATATCATCTGTTACTGCACAGTTACTCATCCTGTAGTTCTTCATCAGTGGCCATGGGACACTGCCTACAGCATGCAGCGCTTTAGACTATTCTCAGTCCAGCAGTGACAGTGAAATGTTTGAAATTTCCAACAACCTTGCTGTATGGGATGCATTTTGCAGCACTCTCTACCATGATACACCTACCCAAATAATTCCTATTTTGTGGTTGTCCTGTGATGCATAGAAACAGATGGACTACATGCACCTATATGGTCAGTGGAGCTGATATGGATGAAATGGGCACTAAATGTAGATACAAGGTAAGTATACCTAATTAATGTGCTGGTAAGTGAATGTTATTTAATGAATTGCTTAATGTTTGCTAAAGTGTGCTGATGAGAGGGAGAGACAGAAAGATTTTTATGTGCATTCTTCTGTATTTCAGCATTGGATAGTAAGGAAACATAAAAAATAGTCTTTATCCCAGGCCTAGAAAAATAACCAAAACATATAGATCTTTCTTTGAAACCCACACTATGCGCTCTTAAACCTTGGCAATTAAAACAAGAGAGAATGCATTTAACTTACAAGACATATGCTAGATATTTATTTACCTTACTGTCCTTCTCTCTATAAGACTTTGGACTTTATAAATGTGCCACAGTCACTTTATATTTTATTATTTTATTATTTATTTTAAGACTTTATATATGTGTACATATTGCAAATTTCTTTATTATTATTAGAGTGTTTATTCTTCTACTTAACCGGCTGCTACTGTAATAACTGCAATTTCCCCCTGGGATCAATAAAGTATTTCTGATTCTGATTCTGATTCTCTCTCAGCCAGACTAGAGCAAGGAGCGGATGGGCAGATGCATCTTTACTGTAAACAGATTTTTATCTCTTTCTTTGATTTCTTTTTTTGCTTTTAGATTAACAGTGACACAGATGAGTTTACATCTCTCCTTAATATGTATTAGGTATATATGGTATGGCTGCCTCAGAGGCTTTAAACAATACACATTTAAACAGAGAGAGAGAGAGAGAGCGAGAGAGAGAGAGAGAGAGAGAGAGAGAGAGAGAGAGAGAGAGAGAGAGAGAGAGAGAGAGAGAGAGAGAGAGAGAGAGAGAGAGAGAGAGAGAGAGAGAGAGATGTCACTCTGCCTGCATAAAGTGTGGGGAATTAAAGTCAGAAGATATTGTCCTTTACAGTTGGAAATACATTTTTATTAATAGGTAGACACATGCTAAAGGCATGCTACATCATTACTGTCTTGAGAATGCAGTGGTAGAGAAGGAGGCAATTAGACCAGGGAAGCTGCGAGGTTGCTATTATTTTAGCATTTAATGACCAGCCACTACAGCAGGAACTTGATGCAGAAATAAGGGTCTTTGTGCTAAAATTATGCATTATCTGGCAGATCTTAGTGCACCCCCTAAGACTCTCTCTCTCTTTCATAATGAATAAATTTACATGGGGATGCTTATTTCTCTAATTTAGGCAGTGGAATTAGAATATACAATACAAACCTACTGGTGGAAGACAACTATCTAGGTGCTGTTTTGGTTTTTAATGACCCTATTCCTTTCGTCCCATTTTCTTTCTTCTTTCTGGAGGTCAGGGGCTTTATCAGAATTAAATTCGCATATTTTTTTTCTATCAGCTTAGTTGTTGCTTTGACAAAATGGAATGAATTGTTGTGAAGACCTATTAACATTTTTGCACTGCAGATATACTGTGGATATACCTAAATGCATACTTTTCTCCAATGGGTAAATGCATGCCTTTATTGAGTGACATCTCCACTTCAAGTTAGAATTAAAAATAAGACTGCTGATCTACAAACAGCTGGCAAACCAGAAGTATGCTTTATAGGGGAATTCCACCAATTTATAAACTGGTTTGTATTACTAGACAAATCCATTAAACATTCACAGTGCTAGTGGAAAAGTAAGTAAATCCTTTGCCAGCAATAACCTCCAACAGGCATTTCCAGTAGCTGCTGATCAGTCATATTCTTAGGATGTCTGCTGTGAACAGCTCTCATGAGGTCATTACACAGCATTCCTATTGGATTCAGGTCTGGACTCTGACTGGGCCACTCCAAAAGGCGGATTTTTTAAAGGCTATCTGTAGTAGATTTACTTTGATGTTTAGGTTCATTGTCCTGCTGCATCACCCAACTTCTACTGAGCTTCAGCTGGCGGACAGCCATCCTGTCATTATTCTGTAGGATACCTTGGGTGCGTCCATAATCGCATACTTCCATACTGAACAGTATGCAAAAGCAGTGCGTGAGAGTGACTAGGGTGTTCGAATACGTAGTGCTCATCGAGCAAGTCCCTGGATGACGTACTGCACCGGCAGACATTTTTAAGTATGCAGCGGACGTAGTGCATCCGAGGTTGCGTGGATACTGCACACTCGCACACTGAAAGAGCGTACTGCTTAAACGGACAGGCAGTGCATCTCCAACTGAGTACGTACTGATCAAGTACGCGATTTCAGACGCACCTCTTGATAAACTCGATGATGGCAAGCAGTCAAGGTCCCGAAGAAGCAAAGCAGCCCCAAATCATGACGCTCCCACCACCAAAGTTCACCGTTTGAGTGATGTTTTCATGTTGGTACACCTGTTTAATTATTTGCATATGGGAGACTCGTGAACAGAGATGTTAACCAGTTCCAATGATTCCATCAAGCCCTTAGCTGTTACTCTAGTGTTCTTTTTTCCCTCTTTTAATATTCTGCTTTGAGCCTTTGGAGTCAACTCAGCGGGGTGCCCACTTCTAGGGAGAGTAGCTATAGTACTAAATCTTCATACCTTCATTTATAGAAATTTCACATTAAACCACTTTATTTATGGTTTAGAAATAAATAAAAAGGGTGAAATTCCTTTTAGGTTCCTCATTGCTACCAACTTGTTTTACTTCATATATTAATACTTGATATAGTTCTTGGGATCAGGACATGATTCCTGCATTAAAGGCCCCAGCCATCCAGTAGAGTCAGGAGTTAGAGAAGTCTTGTCTCCACTGCTGAAAGATGTTCATCATTCTTGATCTGGCTCTGTCAGGCCCTGGTGTTTTAGTGCCTCTCGCCATTAGGTGGAACTGACAGGCCAAGAAGGCAGCGCACAGCAGAAATGTCTGAAATTAAGGAGGGCATGGGGGAGTGTGTGAGCAGGGAGAGTGAGCAAGTGGAGTGTGGCCGTCATTTAATGTGCAATTTATCAGTTTAGGCTGCACCTTGTTACAATGGAGGAATATCACTTCTGCTTTCAGGAGGGATGAGACACTGTCTTGTCTGTTTCTCTGTCTTTCTCTTTCTTTGTCTTCGTATATGCAAGGAAGACACATTTAAAGAAGGAGAGAGAAAGAAAGATAGATGAGGATTTGGGAATTCTTATTGTTGTTATGCCTGAAAACCCTCAATTAATATACATTGTTGTAGTCCCCTGTATGTGTGAATAGTGCATTAATGGGTATGTGACAAAGTGAGTGGGTGGAGAGGGACATCTCTTGCAGAGTGTCATTAGGCTGAATATTTTTTTTATTTATGATATTTTATATGATCGACACTGCATTCTCCCTAGTGCAATGTATACAGAGATGACAGGCAATCTGTAATACACTTAACCTATATATGTGGATGCTCAGAGATGAACTGCCCATCACCAAAATTTCCCATGTGGTTAATTGCGACAGAATTTTACATATACAAGAGTATAATTCACAGCAGAAACAGTCCCTAGCACGCTTAACTGCAGTCACACTAGAGGGGTCCTTTTCACACTTAGCACTCTCACCATTGTTATCCTGCTGGTTTGACAAGCAGGGCAGGGAAGCTAGCTCTGGTCTTGATTTTTGCCAAAGCCATGCAAAATGGTTTGCACAGCACAAAAGCCAGGCTAAGGTTAAACATCTGCAGGCTATACTACAGAAAACAAGGGAAGAATGCAAAATGCAAAGAAAGGGGAGAAAAAAACCTTTTATGATATATTGTTAGACTTGACTCCCGCTATGTTTTACAACAACAGAAGATTGATAGTAGAATAGAGTTGTTCAGAACAGCAATAAAGCCAAATTTCAATATACTGCACAGTAAGTATGGACCAGTACCACAAAGCATCCTTTCCTTAAGCCTAGTGTAGTTACATTTGCTGTCTTCTATCTGTACACTTAAAGTGTATAACAGGCTGTGTACTAAAGCAGCAATAAGGTTATACATTTTATACATAGCAAGCTCCTATAGCAGCATTGCACAGAGAGAGAAATGAACAGAAGAGAAGCTGTGCAGAGAATATTTGAACTTGAGGACAAACACTTGTGTATTCTGTTTAAGCACTGTGCTCAGCACTGCATTATATAATTATGGTATCATTCAAAACTGAATTTGTTGGTTGTTTGAGATAAAGGTTTGATTGTTTAAGTTTCAAACTGTATACCCCAAGGAGTTTTACACCTTGAAAAAAGTTAGCTTTCATTTCATTACGATCATTATGTCACAACAATTTCTACCAAAAACACTCAGTAGGCAGGAGTGAAGAAAGACAATATTAATCTTCAATATAATAGTACAATTTGAAGGATAAGACTTGTTTGGAAAATTAAAGAGTAATCCTCGGCCCAGGGTTTGGAGCGTCGAGACCCTCACAAATCCTGCTGGATCAAGGGCAGCGCCCACCCCCTGGACAAACAAGCATAGCCAAACAGGTAGTAGTAGAAAGGAAGGAGGAAAACATTAAAATGGCACCAAATGAAAGCAGCAGAAGAAATAGGCAAGTAGTCATCTTCTAAAGCATCATCATCTTCATTTCTAAAGCTTCTTTGAACATGTGACCACCAATTCAGTTACAATAGACAATAGAAAGCATTCAGAACAGATGTCATCTATCTGCATCAGTTTTAAAGGCTTAGCAACAAAAAAGCAGCCAGGTTAAGGTTTGTTTAACTAAGGGATATATAGAAAAAGGTTTAAACCCACTTTAAACACAGTGGGTTTATCAGAGTATCCGGTCACCTGTGGACCTGGACAGGGGTCTATGTTTTTTCCTTTTTTCTTCGAAATATGGACTGAACCTGTTACAGAAAAAAAACGTCACATGACATTCCTTGCTCAGTGCATGTCAGCACCCAGACAACTCACTTTTCCATCAGGCACATACCAGACAGGCCTCTCTGGATCCAGCCCCCAGAGCCAGGCCCCCATGGCCAGAAACAGAGACTTCTTGTAACTGCTGTCACCTGTTGCTCCAGGGACATGTAGTTTAGCCAAGGCAGGTCATGTTAGGACAAAATAAGCGTGGAAGTCCTTTATTTGTAATAGTGCAGTGACAAAAGAAAGTGGGCCAACAAATTTACAGCTCAAAACTAGTCTCTGATATTAGTGCTGACAAAAATTAGTGTGACAAGCATCAGGCACACAGACACAGGCCAGATCACTCCTACTATGGAGCCATTAGCAACTGATGACACATGACTGACTGGCTGGCTCTGAATGCAGCCATCTCTCAGTAACAAAACAGTTTGTTTAGAATGCCCTGTGGGTTAAGATGAGGGATAAGCGGTTTCTCCTATCAGTAAACTTCTCATTTTAAATATTACTCTTACAGTATGTTCTTTTATTACAGAATATATGCAATTTACAAAGTTAAGATACAAGTGAAACAAAATCTTCCAGTAACAGCAACAGCCTGACATCTTTGTATCTCCCTTTTAGTTATTATGCATTTAATCCATGGTAGCTGTTTCTCACTGATCCTTTACAATGTGTCACCTGATATATTTGTTACGCACCATTTTAGAATGGTATGTAAATAACAAATAACATATGCATATAAGTATTTTATCCATATATCCATATGTAACTATTGCATATCAGGTGTTCCTGGTAATGTGGCATGTCAGACCGCTAACTATAACTACTGTCATCCAAACAGGTGGTCTGATTTAAATGTTTAGGTTAAGGTTAGATGAAAGTGGATGGAGTAGCATTTCTTGACAGCTTTAAAGACATAACACACAGTAAATTGACATTTCTTATTAACTGAAATATTTAGTGTTATTTTTATTGTTATTATTATTATTGTTATTACTACTACTACTACCACCACCACCTTTGCACTGCCCTAACCTTTTGCAACCACCACCAACATTCTTGTGTGTGAAGTTGCGGTAGAATCTCCAGAAAAGAACCGCCAAGCCAAAAGAACCAGCCAAACATTTTATAAATAGTAGCAAAACTAAATGGACAGACATGAGCACAGGAAAACACCACACCTCAGTGTATTAATGTGCACTAAAGCAACAAAGCTGTTCTAAATGATAGAATTAGCAGAATGCCTTGGGAAGATCATACTGACCGATTCATGGAATTTTCATTGTACTGTTCGTGTTGGCATGCATATTACTTTGAATAGTCAGTTGGAAGTCTAAAACATGACTAGTATAGGATTGTAGCATATTGTGGCAATTATCTTGACATTCTTACACTCAAGATGGTTTATCAAAGGCTCTGTGCAAGGTGAAAGGATTAGTGGAGGAGATTAATGAAAAATGTGTTGTATATGGTTCTATACAGCACTAAGAAGGGTTCTGCTACTGTAACAAAAATGGCTCTGATTGGAACCTTTTTTTTCTGCTACTTAAAGCTACTTACTACTTTTTGTTCAGTACAGCACCTTTTTTATATAGAACTCATGGTTTCTAATAGAACCATTGGCTTTTCTACAGAATCCAGAAAAGGTTTTTTTGAGTACTCAGAAAAATGTTTTATAGCTATTTTAAGTATTACTATTACTTTATTTTTTTTCATAGTAGTATGCAAGTATTTATTACCAGCTTGTTGTGAATCAGAACCAGTCTTTTATTCTTTGACTCCGTTCTACATTAAAAAAAAAACCTTATTAACCTAAATTTCCCTGAAATTCTCCGATTTGCAATAATGTTTAACTCGTATCTCTCTTCTAGTGAATCTGAATATTTAATACAATGTGTGTTAAATTAGGAGGGAAAAAAAAAAACGACAACCAAAAAAATATCCCCTTTTTTGTGCTCTGTGCAGTCGTTGCATATGGCGTGAACGCCATCTGCTGTTTTTTCAAGGAATTACGTACAAAATCTTTTTCGGAAAAAACTGGAAAGATTTTTTTTATTTCCAGAAAACATTTCCTGGAGTAAATTGGCTGTGCATGGACAAACTTAAAAAACAAAAAAGAAAAACACGAACAAAGGAAAGAATTTAATGAAAGAAAAGAAACAAAACTAAGCAAGAGTGTATTGCAATATTTCTGAAGAGAGACTATAAAAGAACAGTGTATGTAGTCTTGCACAAATCTCAATAGACTGGGCTGTTTAGATTCTCATGCAACAATCTGAAATAAATATGTAACATGGTTGCGTCAGATAAAGCTAATTCCAAACGGCCCTCTCCATATTCCCAATATTTCCTAACCCAGCAGAATCTTTGCTTTTACACTGAATAATAACAGACATTACCGTTGGGTACTGTATGATAATTTAAATAGGATTGGAAGAGGGTTAATAATTCCATGATGTGCGACTATTCATAAGTGATTATTCATAAGTGGCTGTTTGTCAAATTTAGGTCTTCAATGGGCTTTTTTCCCCGCAGTGGGCAGTCAATATAATCCCAGTATCTCCCAAACAAAAGGCATTCCATCTCTCAAGCAACGAACCATTATGCTTTATTAATACAACCAATTAACTTTTCCTAGTCAGATTTGAATTTAAATTAAGAAACCGTAGGTATTATCAGGTGACGCAAAGGCACCCCACTGTGTACTTTTTTCAGATAGAAAGATTACAATTAAAGCAGTGGAGTGCTGAGGGTAAGGGCAGAGAGTGAAGCTCTCTTAGACAGAGAAAATCTCCAATTACAAATCCGCCATACACTTGTCAGTGGTAATTAAATGTTTGGCAAGTGGGGACTCTGCTATTTGTAGCTCGACAAATGAGACTGGTATTGTTTCGTCAGACTTGAACTTCATGAATAAATTTAGTGGACATGCTCTTAATTATGCTCAGAGAAAAGGTGGAATTGAAATGTTCTGAGGTAATTTTTCTGTAGGAGTTAAAATATACGGCTTCATTATATTCATTGATCGCTTGAGAGAGCAGGTTTACATAAAAATCCTTTTAAATGATCCCTTTCATTTTTAAAACAGAGCTTTTAGCCAAAACACTGCTTTTCACGCAAGCAAGCAAGGCAGGAATAAGCAAATGAGGCAATTTTAGTTATGAACAATTTCTGCTTGGACCACTGAAAAATAAAACAACCGTAATAGTTTTAGGAATTATTTACAAGTTCATATTTAGTCACAAAAGACAATATATCTTCACACCATTTGACATTTGCACAAGTTATATGTGTATACACACATTTCAAATACACTTTTGTTTAAATTAGTTGCATTAAATATTGATTTTATTTATTTAAATTTTACACAGGCCATGTCTTAGTAAGAATTATCTTACAATAATTCACTACAAATACCAAAATACCAAACTTGTTGTTGCTTTGGTATAATTTTCCCTAACAGTAATTTAGGTAAGACAAAATAGTCAGTATTTATGAACACAACTGTGAACAGACTGGAGGGGACAAGGAGATCATGTTATGTAACCCATAAAATAAAAAAAGGCTTTCTTGTATACTGCAAACAAGGACTTTGGCTGTACGTGCTGTATGTGCAAGGGCAGAGAATGACTCCACATGGTATTAGTAACGAAATGCTCCATGCATCACACAAATAAGGAGAAGGAAGAAAATATACAATTGTAATAAAAGAACAGCAGGCATTACACTGTAAAGTCCCTTACCCATGGCCATTTGGTGTACATGTTTTGAACAAAGGTCTGCACTGAACCTTGGCTGCAATCTTTTGTTATGCTTTCTAATTTTAACTATATATATATATATATATATATATATATATATATATATATATATATATATATATATATATATATATATATATATATATATATAAAATAGCATATAACCCATCTTATTAGACCCAATGCAATACATAACTCATATGATAATAGGTTGATCATGACTGATAAATGAATATAAAGCAGCTCTGTCAACGTTAGTCAAAATGTAGCTAATGTAACTAAATACCGAGTACAACTAAGAATTTACCTCATATTCTGCAACTAATAATGGTAATTAGTCCCAGATTACCTTAATTATGGTATTTTGCAGAACATACATGGCTTACTTGAATTCTAAATATATGGAGAATACTTTACTTGGGTAGGTTACAACATGGATCAACTTTTAATCTTGGTTCAGATGGAAATGTCTCTCTCCACAAGGGGAGAGAAATGTTTAAAAATCTAAACCAAATCTAAAACTAGCATGAACACATAACTAAAAATTGAAGGCACTGACATAGACTGATGAACAGAACATGTTAATCCGCCTGTTAGCACAGGATATCAGCTTTGATATCTCAGCTCTTGGTTCAATAAAAACTTGTTTTTACTCCAACATGCAACTTTTCTTAACCTCTACAGTACATTAATTCTACACACCATGGTCAGTTTACTGGACTACAATATGTAACAACAAAAATGATTAAATGCAGGTGTAAAGTAATAAATGCACTTTTATTTTATAAATATGTGGGCTTTTATTTCCAAATTGTCCAGATAAGAACAACTTTCAAAAAATTAACAATGCCAACACCTGCTTACATTCACTTTGCAAGCTGCCCTGTTAAAACTTGTGAAAGGAGTAGCATTCTCAAATATCGTATATCTTAGCATAATTAATTTGTTACCCAAACCACTGCAATGACAATTTGGCTTGTTCTTTGATTCTGTTTAATGATAGTGGATTTTAAATGAGAAAAGATTGTACTATTTACATAAGAACGCATCAGACCTTGAGTATTCTCTTGAGCCTTCCTTCATAAATGTGATTACATGATCACTGCAAGGAAGCCTGGTCCCTTTTTTAGTTCATCCAGATTTTTAAACCAAGCTACATCTTGATAATAACAGTAATACAAAGAACAGTTCTAATAACCCTGTTACTATGTTTCATTTATATTAACAAGAGATGCAGTCCAAAATTCCAAAATAAGTTAAAGGTCAACATAAGTAATTTCCCCTTATTGACAGTAAGACACCTGTTTCACCTCATGTAACTCATGTATATACTTTATTTCTCCTTTTGTAAATGTTTCTGCGACTCTATGTACAGCTATACAAAACTGACTAGGCGAAGTGAGACACTGCCTTGCTGGATGGGTTTGGTGAAGAAGAAGAAAGCAGTTGGTTGGGTTGTCTCATCTTTCTCTTTCTCGCTCTCTCTTGCCTTCCTACTGTCTGGCCATACAGGTGGCTGTTCTGCTTCACTTGCGATCATCGATGGTTTTAATGAATTCCACAGCGGCTGTGAACTGCATCCACCAATAGCACTCCTCCCCGCTCAGCCTGCTGGCATAGAAATTATTGATGTACTGAATGGTGGACAGAAGGCAGGGCGGGTTTGCCTAGAGGGAGGGGAAGGAGGGAGGGAGAGGGGGAGAAAGAGAGAGATTGATTCACTTTGGAGAACCACACATGCATGCATGACACACTTCTAACCTGGCAGACTCAGATGGATTTATTGTCACAAGACTTTGTATCTCCAAAATGGTAACTTTACAAGAGAGAGGGTAAAAAACAATATTAACTTTGAATGGAAGTAATAATTTTGGACCCTTTTTAATTGATCCAATCATCATGACACACAAGGTAAAGACCGGCAGGCATTATCATGCTTAAAAATTTATTAACAAATAACAACAAAAAAATGCTAGAAGGCCAGGCTTAAGACCAGACCCTTGTCCCATGTGCTGAAGAAACTATCCTTATTTATAATACATGCTGTCCAGAAGTGCATGTTTGCATAGCTTTAATGATATAATTATTATTTATGTATTTAGACAACATGTGGAAGGTTTTTACACACCTTCTCAGGGCAGGAACAAGACAAAAGACTACAGAGGTAACCTGTTCTTTTTACACACATTAGTTAAACCAGCTCATTCAACAATGCACCACTGTGGATTTAATCAGTGATGATATCCACAATATGCTCAAAAAGCATAGTGACAAAATGTATCATGGTAACAGAAAAAATATCACCATACTGCTATATCAGCCAGTTGGCTTCCTTGGAATTTTACTTTATTAGTTAAACAAAACGGACTGAAATAAACACAAAATTAAATAGATCAATGCATTTTTTATGGCAGATGATCAAAAGCTAAAAGTTTATGAATATCCTGTGATTTCCAGTGATTCCTGTTTGCAACAATGTTTGAATGTCCATAGCTCAACTCACTCTGATGAGGACAAACACAAGCACAGGGACAAAGTCATCAGCTCCAGGCACAGCATCCTCATTGGCCAGACTGAGCAAGTTCATGATAGTGGAGCACATGCGCAGAATGCACTGTACTTTGTCGCGTGGAGTTTTATATGCACTGATTGTCCTGATCTCTCCCTGTGCTGAGGGCCATGGAGCCTCCTTCAGATATACCTACAGAAACACACAGTCAGGTCACAAGTTCAATGTGGGACATGTTTTGGGTGCATTTATGCTTGATTTAAAAACAAATAAATTATGAGTACTGACTAGCAGAATTGCTGCACTATTGTTAAGACCATTTTATACCATATATCACATCCAAAATTGAAAATGGCTAGATGGCGGTGTACGGCAGCATTGTTTAATTTTAGCTTAATTTTACTCCAGAGTTTATCAGAAAACCTTCAGAGGTATTGGAAATTCTAACAAAGGAAATGCACACAGCAAATCTAACAAAGCAAATACAGACAGCATGGCACTTGGGCAACAAGAGAAGAGAACATTTTGAACTCTGGATTACTGTTACTGCACTTATAAAAACTCTTATCGGTCAGTCATGTGTGCAGCTCTTGGCAACTCAGAGCAAACAAATCTGTCATTACAACAGTGAAGGAGGTGGACCAGAGGAGACATTAAAAAAAGTTAACAGCCTGCTGGACTATTTTTTAAGAGACCTCAGAGGGACTAGACACTGTGACATCATACATTATCATGTGTGAAATACAGCAATAATAAACCATGGTTTTCAGCTTTAAAGAGAAAAGCGGCAACATTAAGGAGTGGGGACAGAATTCTCTATTAAGCGGTCAAATATAGTCAGAGGGATTAAAACAGCAAATAGGAAATTCTCAGAAAAGCTGAAAAGCCACATTGCATGTGTTTGTGGATTTTATGACAGGTCAGACCCTTAGTGCTGGAGTTCTACAAAGTTGTTGTAGAACCCTTCTCCTCAGGTTCTACACCAATGACTGTATCAGCTGTAAAGATCCTAAAGTTTGTGGATGACGGACTACAGAAAGTGGAACAATCAGCCTCCTGGTGCAGCTGCAACCACATGCTGCTCAACATGCAAATAGAAATGAATATGGACTTCAGAAGCATCCCCCCAATTCTGTTGAAAGACTCAGGACATGCCAACAGCTTTTTCCCCAGAGCTGTAGAGCTTATTAAACCACAACTTGCATTTTAAACTCGACTGGATCTAATGTTATTACAGTCCTCTGTAACAAAGCTTATTTGAGTAGCTGAACATTTTGAAATGTTCACACCATTCTACAATATTCTGTAAATAACAGTTTTACATACATGTTTACTCAGACTTGCATACGCATACAATATCCTTATCTTGAAACGCGCTATATAAATAAAATGTATTATTTTTATTATTATTTTATATGTATAAATATAGACATTAAAATACCTATATATGTCCTTTTCAATTACTCTTTGTTTAATTTAATACAAGTTATTTATTGCTGTTTAGTATGTTTAATGTCATACATGTCTTCTCTCACCCAAAGAAATATTTGTATTTGTAACATATTTGGTGAAATACAGAGATTATGATTAATTTTTGTTTGTTTCTTTTTTTTAGGCTACTGTCCATTGGCCACACTGCCTTTCAGGGACCACAATAAATCTTTGTATACACGCACATAAGTATATATATAAATAATACATACATAAACACATGTATGCATAGAAGATACAAATGATGAGGTGTATTAATCTATTACAGCCAACCCAGACATTTAACAGTTACTGCTGCATAGAGACAAACACTTACTTGCATATAAAGATACATACATAAGTAAGACACTAAATGGACATGGACAAACAATAACATATAACTAGACATAGAGAAACATTAACATGTGTACATAAGAAACCTTTCATTTGCATGCTGTAACTAGGGTTACAATAAGTATTTTGGCATTGCATTAAAGCAAGAATAAAAAGAGGGGTTAGCTCTCAATATACTGTAGAAAAAATGACCAAGTTTTGTTGAAAGATTTAGTCTTGTTTTTTAAATTTGCAGTTACTCTTTCTAAACTACAGTGATCTGTAAGCATGTTGAGCAGGTCCAGTGCTTTATGGAAATTTGGCTTCTGTCCTTCCAGTTAAGTCAAATAATTATTTTGCCAATGGTAAGAGAGACCAGAAATCTTAGGGCTGTTTAATTGTCTGTTAGAACTGAACAGTGTAGACATGTGTTACTGTGGCTAAATCCCATACAGTGCAGTTTGTGGGTTGTAATATAAATTTAATGAGGAGTTTTATATTGTATTATAGTGTAGAATTACCTGTCATAGAGATATTACATATGCTTTGCCAGATAAGGCTGCCAGTTTGTTCCATATCTGTAGGCCAGTTATTAATTGGAAGAGCAATCTCTCATTATTATGAATGAATATATTTGTGATACTACTTTTGTGTTTTTAGGTTCTGCAGTTTTAAGTGCAGAACTGAGGTGAGGTTGGGAGAATTTCTAGTGTTAATTATTTTCATACAGATCTTTAATATGGACATTACTGAAAGTGACAGTGATCAGGTAAATTATATATTTCCTTGATGCTGTCAATGGTCATCAAGTCATCAAAGAATAAATGTGAAAACATGAATAAAAAGTGTCTATTGTTAATAAGAAACATGGGATTGTCCCCTGGCAGAGTATACTCTGAGGGTGAAAACTCGTAATTGAGAATTCCGTTAGCTTTCCAACAAGCAGTTAGAGTGGTGCTTATTGTGCTGTATTTGAAACTTGATTGACTGAGATTATGATTCAGATTCAAGAAGGCACACAAATATGACATGCCAAATTTAAGTATTTTAAATAAAACAAGTACAGACTTTTTTCTTATTACCTTTTATAACTGCAAAATTTTTGATTTGTATGACTAATAAGGATTTGACGTTCTTCACAGCCAACAGCTGTTTTTAAAGTCTAAGCTTACATTGTGATCCAAAAGAATGCATGACACATGCCTGTATTAGTATTTTCATACTTTGTTAGCCAAAGTAGGAAATTAATTGTTATTACAGATCAAACAAGCATTTTAATTTTTTCACACAGATTGGCCATTATCAAAATGTTGACACATACTTCAGGCTACAGTCAGGATAATGGTCTCATGTGAAAAGTAACATGCAAGTTTTTTACCAACTGCCACAATAATTGTAGAAACAACTGACAGCAATAAAGGCTACAATGAAGGAGTTTATTTCCTTTTGTGTTATCAAGACCATGTGTTTTGGATTATGATGTCTTTGTGGATAGCGCCAAGGCTTTAAAAATAAGGACCCAAAGATTTGCTGCTCAATTGATGCTTATGTTGCAAATGAGATGACTGAATGAAATCACAGATCATAAAATGGTTTGCTGGAATCAAATCCTAATATATATATATGAAAACAGACATGAATGTTTAAACAGAAATAATCCAGAAAGACACTCAACAGGACTTTTAAGGATGAACATCAAAGCTGGTCCAGAATATCAGAATTTCTGAAAGAATATAGAAGTGGAGTTTCAAACTGCAGTTACCTCTGGGATTTGAAGAGCCTTGTGGTTGGCAGTCACCACTTTGGACAGACGATTAATATGTTCTTGCAAAACCCTAGAGAAAGGAAAGAACAAAGGACAGGAGAATCATTTTTTGGTATTGATGCTAATGAAATTAAGAGATGTGGAAAAGAGCAAGAGGGAGAGAGGGGTAGATATAGAGAGTTCTCTCACTGGTCTCGAAGAATGTCTCCATCTTGATTGGGGTAGAAGGCCAGTTTGAAGATGCGGTTCATGACGCTGCGCTCAATGGCCATCTGGGCATCCTGGAGCTGCTCCTCGCTGGCATACTGCCAGATGGCATCATGTGCCATGGCACCATAGAGGTAACGCAGGAAATCCTCCACAGCAGCCGTCTTATCATCAGCTGCCGTGAAGCCCTGAAAAGCTACAAATAAATTAAACAAACAAAGAAAAAAAATTATCTCACCAGCTAATAACAATAGTATTTATGGATAATCATCCAATCTAAGACAGACATATGCACACCTCTAATGAAATCCTGCATTTTGGACTCCATGTGTTCCAGAAGCAGCCGGACACAAACAGTGGTGAAGTAGCGGTTGGCCACTTCTTTATCTCTGAGTACCCTTTGCAGCAGCCTCTCTAGATGAGCCTGAGATGTCTGTAGTCCTTGCCGACAACGTGTTAAATATGCTATGTATGGAGCTCGCTTCCTGTCAGACATTAGCAAATCACTATATTCACTGACAAAATAATAATCACATGCCTACAAATTTAATTATATGTTTATGCTGTGGTATGGTACTTCACTTTTGTCTGTGTGTTTGTGTGTACCTGTAGTCCTCTGCGATGGCAGTGAGCAGTTTTCTGCAGGTGCGGGGGTCAAAGCGGCTGACACAGCGCATGGTCTCCTGGATCTGAGCCATCTGGTTCTTATCCTGCAGGTTAATGGCCTCGGCCAGCTGCACCTTCAAAAAGCATACAATCTCATTGTCTAGAGAGAGAGGGAGAGGGAGAGAGAGATATGGGGGTGTAAGAAATATTGATATACTTGAGTTTCAGACTATTATTATGCTTTGTTATAATGTAGTGATTCTCAAAAACACAGTATCAATTTTGAATGAATAGTTTACAAGCAAAATTGCTGCAGAGCATTTTGCGTTGTGCTTAAACAACATTACTTCATAACTTAAGAGAGTTTTACAGTTTACTGTCACCATTCTCTTCTGGAGTATCCATAGACTAAAGATTCCAAGTAGGCATGAAACATATTATTGACAAAATGGATGAATCAGTTAAGAACAGCTTTGATTAAGCATTTAATAGGGATAAGAAAAACTTATATCTAGGACATATCAACAGAACAATAGCTCAAAAACAAATTGAAAAAGGTGAGTGTAAAGGGGGAAGAAATAATTAAAAAAATAATAATTTTAAGTTCTTCTCCTAACAATAAAGTACAGATAAAATAGTTTGTCATCAGTAACATTATCATAAAAATGAGCCCACAAACTAATATCAGACACGCAGTGTCCTAAAGCATGTTTACCAGATCAACAATAAACAGGAATGAGCTGTGATCCTTATTAAAAATTATCCATCAAAATGAAAACCTAGAAAACTGTTTTAAAATCTTAAAACCAGACAGCATTTTCCAATAACTGAGTTTTCAGTGACCTTCAATACCATTCATATCTAAATCCATGTAATGAAGCAAGTATAAGTGCATTAGCGCACAAACACTCCACTATTAGATCAGTATAGTTTAGTCGTTCAGTTAGGACATCAACAGCTTAGCCCTTTACTTTATTGTGTACAAGTAGACATGCCATTTGAAAATTCTGACTATAGTTTTACTATAATTTTAGCAGTTACTCACCATGCATTTTTCACCAGTTTCTTTTATGAAGTTCTCTCGATGCTCCTATGACATTCTTGATGCCATGCCAGGTGAGCTTAGTTTAACAAAATTTGTTCTCACATTGTTGCCTACATTAGTTGTATGCAGTGGCAAGAAAAAGTATGTGAACCCTTTGAAATGACCTGGTTTTCTGCATTAATTAGTCATAAAATGTGATCTGACCTACATTTAAGTCCCATGTATAGAAAAACACGATGTGCTAACACCACACAAACAATTAAATAAATAAATATGTCTTTATTGGATACATCCATTAAACATTCACAGTGCTGGTGTAGAAGTTAGTGAATCCTTGAATTTAATAACCTCCTTTGGCAGCAATAACCTCCAACAAGGATTTCCAGTAGCTGCTGATCAGACCTGCACAATGTTCAGGAGGAATTTTGGACCGTTCTTCCTTAAAGAACTGCCTCAGCTCAACCATATTTTTTTAAGGCATTCTGTATTAGACTTACTTTGAGGTCATTAGGGTCAATGTCCTATGGCATTACCCAACTTTTACTGAGCTTCAGCTAGTGGACAGTCACCTTGATAAACTTGAGAATTCATTTTCCCCTCAATGATGGCAAGCGTTCCAGGCCCCGAAGCAGCAAAGCAGCCCCAAATCATGATGCTCCCACCACCGTACTTTATCACTGGGATGATGTTTTCATGTTGGTAAACAGTGCCCTTTGTACGTCATACATAGTGCTGCGTGTTCTTCCCAAACAATTCAATCCATTGGTGTAGAAATCGGGAGCTGGGGGGGACATATCCAGCCCAAAATCAGAAATAGGTCGATTTGTCCTACCCAAAATAAAACCACAGAAAAGCGTAAACTGTATAAAAAATTATTTTAAAAGCACATTTTGGCAGCTTTTGCAATTCAAAAACTGCAACTGGCAACTGGCTCTAGTTGTTAGCAGGGTTATTATCGTTAACTAAGACGAAAGAAATAACAAAAACTGAAATTGAAAAAACATATCCACAAACGATAACTAACTGGAACTGCATTATGCTTTTACAAACCTAACTAAAACATACTGAAATTATAGATAGAATACCATTCGTTTACATGGCTGTCAATTTATTCATAAGCCTTGTGGACTGATATTAAATCTTATTTTTTCCACTCAAGCAGTTTTACGTTAGCTGCCGGTGCCATACCGCACCCTGATGCCACTGCTTGTTTACAGTCTGTTCTGCTCTCCCCGCTAGCCTGCAAAATGTTGACAGCAAAAGTTAGGAAAAGTTGAGAAAGCAGCAGAGTCTCTATCTCAAAGTCCATTTCAGAAGCTTGCACGAGAGAGCTAACTGCGAGTACCTTGATTACCTTGGTTGTTAAGTTGTCTGGGACTTTTACTTTGTTAAGGCTTGTGTTGAGATGACTGTTCAGAAATATCCTGCAGTCATCAACTTCACTAAGCCTTGCTCTCGCCTTGCTGGAGCCAGTCAGGTAGTTCGTGCCAGCTTTAAACGTGAGGTCAGTGATAAAGGCAATAAATAATAATGATGACAATATATACTGCAATAAAACGGTTTTTGCATAATGTGTTGTTATGGTAACAGACTAGAAGGGTTTGGGTTAGCTAACATTTAAAGTAACTTTTATTAGACAGCACTCTGAAACAAAGTTTCATTTCTCTCTGGCCATGTCCCAAGCTGCAGACTGCTACTATACAAAAAAATATTTAATGTAAATAATAAAATAATAAAATAAAAAAAATAAATAAAAGGACACCAACGTTAGAAGTGCTTTCAGTAGCGCATATGTAATGTTCAAGAATGTGCTGTTTGGGACACAGCCTTACTGTCTAACAATAATGTTAGTCTTGTCTAGCCAGGAAACCAAAAACATACATTTTTTTGTTCTTTCATTTCAGCATTATGCCACCAAAGAAAAAAATAAAACCAAAGGACGCAACACAAGTTTTTTTTCTAGAGAGTGAAGTTAGTGTTAGTATACAACAGAGTTTAGGCATAATAATAAATAATTAACCACATTATATTCATTTAAATATTATGGTACTGGTACAAAGTGGGAAATTGTCTTCTTATGTGAATTAGCACTGAATATGTTGATACCTACAGTGGAATCAGCTTATAGGTATTATTTTAGGGGATAGGGTGGGCTTTGATTCATAGTAGCAAATTAGCAAATTGGCATAGTTCACATCAGCAAATGCTTTAAAAAGTTTGAGTGTCTTTTATAAGTCAAACTAGCTCTACACCTCACTCAAATCTCGTTTCATTGATTGGAATCCAGGTTTGCTAACTTTGACTCTAATAAGCTTTTGTTAAAATCATTAGTATAAGGGTTCACTTACTTTTTCCACCAGCACTACAAATGTTTAATGGTGTCCAATAAAGACATGAAATATTATAATTGTTTGTGTGGTATTAGGTTAAGCACATTGAGTTTGTCTGTACTTGGGACTTAGATGTAGATCAGATCACATATTATGACCAATTAATGCAGAAAACCAGGCAATTTCAAAGGGTTCATATACTTTATATACAAATTCTTGCCACTGTATAAATCTGTAATGTAGTTGCTGCTATCTGGTTTCTACCCTCTTTTAGTCAGGTGATGTAAATGGGAAACATAATCATCAAACCAACCAATCAATAACAAGATTTGCCACTAAATACTTTTGATTATATACGTTGTCAAATCATTGTTGCAGCTCAAGTTCTAAGCTTTCACAAAAATGTATTTGCTGATTCTAAGATTAAGTGTCAACTCCAGTGTGTGTGTTTATTATATATACCCTCAGGGTCTGTATGGTCAGGGAGGCCATTCCGTGTAGTTGCAGGGGGCATAATAGGAAAAACAATAGAATCTGCAGAACATAGAGCCAACCGTAATTTCTTCTTTGCATCACTGCAGAGAAAAGAAGAAACAGAGAGAGAAACAGATAGAGAGAGAGAGAAAGAGAGACATAAGCTACTTCCTAAAACAAAACTACACCAACACTGTATCACTAAAAAAATATTAGTGTTTAACAAATAAAGGAATCAAAATTAATGTCAGTCAGACCTGAACGAGAACTTGTCCTGAGGCTGTGCTGCCTGACTGGCAGAGTCTGGCAGGTCATCTGTAGAGATGTTTTGCAGACCCTCTTCTCTAGGAGAGTCATGCTCACTTTCACCCTCTCTACATACATCTGTACAACACATTTATTAAGAAAACAGTAAGAAAACACTGTTTCACATATATTTGAACTTTAACATTTAACAAAACTAACATCATTTTTATGAGATCCTTTAAAAGTGACCTTTTTAAAAAATAGACTAGTGCTAGTATGTATATATTTGACATATACAAAAAAAACCCACATGTAAAAATGAATTTCTTCACTTTACTTGACAAAATAATGTCATGCATGATTTTACATGTTTTATAAGTCCATAACTAAATAACCTTTCTTAAAACAA
Source organism: Megaleporinus macrocephalus (assembly GCA_021613375.1). Taxonomy (NCBI): domain Eukaryota; kingdom Metazoa; phylum Chordata; class Actinopteri; order Characiformes; family Anostomidae; genus Megaleporinus; species Megaleporinus macrocephalus. The sequence goes on from CM038710.1 coordinate 21,101,559, forward strand.
CTCAGTCAATAAAGGCCCATTCCGGCCTATTCTGGTACAGTCTGCAGCTGTTTAGCTGGTGCAAAACTCCCTCTGCTGTCCAATTTCAGTACATCGCTGCTGTTACCTTTCCTTTTCAGCTCTGCTGAACCATCTAAAACAGCATAAAATATCTTTTTCTTTGGTTTGTGACTTTGCTTAGTTAATGTTTGGATTGTTGTTTTGTGTTTGTGTGTCTCCTGTGCGGCGTGTTTGAATGCGCAATCAGACGCACAAAAACAGCCTTTTACCTGAACCACTCGCCTTCTTGGTCACGCGTCCAGATAACTTTGCACCTGATTGGTCCACAGACTTGATTGACATATTGTTGAAAAGAAGAGAGTCTGCCTTTTGTGACGATGTGCGTCAAGCCACGGAAGTCGATGGAAGTTATTTTTTGTACATTTTTCAATTCGATGGCTTTTATTCTGACCTCTCAGATGTCAGGAGTACTCCTTCCACAAAATGGAGGATTATTAACGATTGGACACAAGTTTGGTCTCGTTTTGAAGCTGACAGTCTGATGTATGTGGCTGGCATGGAGGTGTTTTGGTGGTGCGTCTCTGTGAAAGCTGAGAGCCATTCCACGTTGTGGCGGAGCTAGGGGGCCTGTTACCTTTCTGAAAAGCTATTCTTTTTTTTTTCAATACTCCTACATTTCAGTTGATAATAGCTTACACCATCGTAACCCTGAGGGCCTTCCCGTTCGTTTGATGTATAATATATCCAGATTGGCCAAAAGATGGCTTTACGAAAAATAAAAATGTTTGTATTGTACCTAATGTTTTGTCATACTAACGCTCTGGATAAGGTAGTTTTTGACCAAAATATTTATTTTCTGAATAATATTAAAGAGAAAATGGCTATATGACTGAAAACTAGAGATTCTAAGCTTTCATATGGTACCTTGGTTGTCCTTGGTGGAACTGAAGATCTTCAGATATATTCTTAAATATTTTATTATTGACTTTGGTCCCGCCGGTGGGCCCGGGTGTGTTAAGAGGTTAATATACCTAATTTGATCATGCCTGCTGTCATGTACAGTGTCAACATATGATGAACCAAAAAACATTGGGACATTGATAACTGACAGTTATAGTCTACTTAACAAAGTAAGCTTTTCACTTCGAACATTCCTATTTTGATTGTGTACAAAGAATTTCACTTCTAGAGGTTTAACCTGTATTTGTGAAAAATGCTGAAACCTGTCGTGTTGTGGTAACAAAGTGGTCTACTCATGCAGTGATTTCAGGTTCAGAATTGTGTCTGCTTTAAATGCAATACCACCTGAATGCCAAAACATCACGGCCATTCAATATTGGTTTTCGCCCTTAGATGATGAAATCTTTTCTATTTTATGCTGAGAATATATATATCAAACTCTTCTGTTGTTTTTCGGAAGGCTAGATGGTCCTGTCTCTTGTAGTTAAGAGTCGAGTACTGCATGTGTACATAACTGGATGCTTTTTGTGTGGTTTTGGGTACGACAAATTGCAGCGTCGTGCACACAACGCGCATTGGTTAGAAGGTCTGTTTTATAGGTTTTAGTTTTATTGTTTAACATTTAATGTTTATTCTTTTTTATATAGCATATCTTTATATTTTCAGGTTACAAAAATACACGTGACTGCTAGATTTCTGTTCTTTTTTGATTATCTTTTCTGCTCTTGCACTGTGACCACAAAAATAGGACACTTTGTCACTAAGCAACATATCATCGCTGTCCAATGAAAAACATGTATCTCCATTTTTGTCAATTTTGAGTTTTCTACATCATTTGAACATGACAATGGTCATTTTCCTGATGAATGGACCAATAGAAGTGCTCCAAAACAGCTTGGAAAAAAATCTGGTTGCATTGACTTAAAAGTAAAGTATGTTTTTGGTCTCTCCTGTAAAGTTGCAATTTGGAGATACTTGTTTTTCATTGAACAGCGACGATATATTAAATGCAGCAATTACTTTTTTTTCAGTCAAACCATCTTACCTGGTCCGTCAAAGGCTGCAGCTCCCTCACTAGGGCTAGTTCTCTTGATGTTCCGATATTTATCCAATATGTCCTCTGCTGCCTGAGCATGACAGCTCTGCCTAGGTAATGAAGGCTCATCTGACATACCTAATACACACAAACACATAACGGGACAATATTAAATCATAAAAAAATAATTTAAAAAAACACATTTGAATAGTAAAAGGTGAAAGTATGGTGCTTTCTTATGTACTAACTGTCAAATTGCTTATTTCAAATTAATTTGCTCAAAAATCCTTAAGCGTATTATGCAGGTTACTGATTAGGTGACTTTTATGCTATGCCTGGTGTTTGCTAGGGTGTTGCTAAGTGCTTTCTCTGCTATAACAGGTGATTGCTAAGTGGTTTCACTGCTATGCCAACTGGTTGCTAGGTGGTTGCTAAGCAGCTGTTATGGAGTCTCAGGTGGTTGTTAAGACGTTGCTATGTGGTTGCTTTGGTAGGCAAAGTGTACAGTGTTTACTGAGTGGCTGTTAGAAATCTCTTAACCAAGAAAAACAGCAACAACAACAATATGAATCAAATAACAATAGTGTTGTGTTGTCATAATGGAAGTATGGTAATTAGCTACTGCAACCAAATGGGCAGGGAGTTCTCTGTGTGAGTGCTAGGCGGTTGCTGTGCTGCTAGGTTGTTGATATGGTATCCCATGTTGCTACTAGGGTGTTGCTAAGCTTAATTTAGTTCTTAATTTAGAAGAATTAAATCAAATAAGACTTATCAACACACTAGCAACCACATGGGATACCATAGCAACAACCTAGCAGCAAATTAAGGAAGTTGCTAAGTGGGTGCTATGGTATCCCAGGTGGGATTAAATATAATTTTTAAATTAAATTTTTGTGAGGCCGTTCTCAAGATGATTGTAATGGTGTTGCTAGGCTGTTATTATTCCAGTAGTTGCTAGGGTGTTGCTAGGTAGTTGCATTGGTGTTACTAGAGTATCTGATTGGCTGAGGAGCGCTTTTGGTGATCTTGCAATGCACGCGATTGGTCTGAGAGTTTACTGAACCACATACCATGTACTGTAAAGACGAGAAAAGTTCCGCCGTCAAATTTACACTGTCAAACTTAAATCGTTAGCAATAGTTTATCGCTTTGGGAAGTTTATTTTTCCAGAAGTAAAACTTAATTGCTTTAAGAAAATTAGTGACAATGCAGCTGAAGGTTCAGTCTCTTGGAATAAAATCTTGTGTATCCAAAATGGTAATTTTACAGGAGTTTACAGTTTTTCTCAGGACCTTTCTCCAGATCAAATTTAATAAAAAATGTAGGAAGATACTGGTGAATGAGGTCCTATCTTAACTCTAAAAGGAACTTAATAGAGCTTTTGTAGATTTTGGAATATTTCTAAAAAATATTATAGTATTTAAGTATAAAAATACTGTGAAGAGCAACTGGCATTTTTAAATTCTTTCAAATTCTGTAAAAAAGCATAAAATGACCAAAATGTTTTGAAAGCAGTGATGGCATCTTTGAAGTACCTAAAGTCACAATCACATGAACCAGCCCCTGTCGGATAGTGTGACATATTATGTATTAGACTTTTACTATTAGAAAGCAACATAACCACGGCATGTGTCATGTTTGTAAATGAAAACAAGCAAGAGCAATGTGGCCAAATAACAGCATACCATGAGAGACCCTCTCTGCACCTTGCTCATCTTTTTCCTGCTTGTCTCTCTTTCGGAATGCTGCAATTGGTGCTGTAGAGACAACAATAAAGTCAGTAAACAAATCAGTACTAAACTGCAAGCTGACAAATCTCCTTAATTGAAAGAGTATACACAGTATTTTCAGAGAATTGTCCCAATTATAGTCCACATAAACTACACTACTACTAAAATACTAAATTGCAACTAAAAACAAAGAGAACAGACAAATAATGAATACTACAATCTGCTAAGCCTGCAGCTAAAAGAGAATACTGACATTTAACTGTATAAATGTGTCTACAATAACAGTTCTAATCATGTATGGCTTTTCTATCATTTAAAAACTACCAAGTTCATTAAAAGTAAGCATAAGCAAACGTGCCTGAAACTTGTATCTGTTGTCACACAACAAACCAAAGAAAAAGCAACACAACGTGGATGAGGATGTGAAGCTTTACAGAGGCAAGTCACAGCTCCAGCTATCACACAGTGGGACGAGGAGTAAGTATACAGGATCTAAAATGGTACTACTATACAAGAAAGACTCAGCCTCAAGCTCACAGTGCTAGCTCATGAGAGATACTGGGTTACCTGGCATTTCACTCTCTGCAGTCCAATAGAGCACTGTGTAAGGAACACAAACAGCAACAGACACAATTGGGCTTCACAGACAAACAACATTTGCCTCAGCCATGCTTGTTGCTAGTCAGTAGAAGAGACCATTAGTTATACATTCTAATTTCATTTGGACGATCACAAGCCACAAAAGGGGACTTAAGCTAAGCAAATGTGACTGAAAATACAATACTTGGATTCCGAGACCTGAAAAAAACTTGTGAAAATGTTGTAGTAGTCTGAGACAGTCCTTACACAGCCATGTCTCTAATCAGCTGAGACCAAGCTGAAATGAAAGTATGAATCCCCCTCATACAGCAACTTCTCACCTTTAGGAATAGCAGGAACAAAGCGCTTCTTCCACCAAGGTCTGTTTCTGTCTGACTTCTCATCATCACTGTCCTTCCTATCTTCAGCCTAAACAAACATATTAAAACACTCAAAATATAGTGCCTTTGGCTCCCAAAATGAGACTCAATTCAAAACATTTTGTTGGATAAGGATTTACAGCTGCTAACTAGAAACAGACAAATATAAGGACATTCATTAAATTCATTTTAAAAAACTAATTAAAAAAAAAAGTCATGCAGCAGAATCAAGACAGCAGAAAAACAGGATGCCCTGCATACCTCTATTCGCAGCGAGTCTTTGCTTGGAGACGCTGTGGGTCCTGTTGAATAGACACCTGTCGGATCCCTCTCCTCCACCATGGTACGGCGGTTTAAGCCTGGATCACTGTTGGGTCTGCGTCCTGCAGACACCACGTCTGTACTGCGGCTCCTGACCAGACGCTCAGGGTATGAGTGCCTCTGCTTGGTGTGCTCCAGCTCGGACTGGGCCAGGTAGTGGGGTGCAAAGAGTGATGGCCGTGGCTCAGACGGCCCCATGGCACTGGCTTCTGGGATCGGGGGATCTGGGGGCGGGTGAAGGGGCCTGGCATAGTGCACCTTTGGCCTAACAATGGTGCCTGTGCATGAGCCTGTAAGAAAGAGTAAATGCATTTCTTTAGCTAGTGCACAGCTGTTCACTTCAAATGTCTAACTGAGGACATTGATCAGGGAAACTGCATAAAACCATATTTATTAATATAAATTATTTATTTCAGTTTTACACACATGATATCTATTATTTAGAGATGGAAAGATCGATCGGTTATGTATCAGTATCGGGCGATTTTTAATCAGAATATGCGATCGGTGATCGGCCGATATTTCTCCAGTTTAGAGCCGATCTCGAGAGCCGATCAATGGCGTTAAACAAATGAGCCTAATTTCTGTATTTACAGCTAGTGTTTCATCCAGGAAGAGAAGAACCCCCTTCCTGCAATTCCTATCTGAACCGCTAGGTGGAAATACACACCCTTTAATTTTCGACAGAGCATCGAAATAGCAGAAAAAAATGCGCTGAAAGTAAGCACATCCGTCTGGTAGTGTTTACCGTACGTGACAGACTCATCCAGGCCATTTTTAAAATGTGTAAAATCAGCGTGTCTCGTTGAAGAACCAAGACAAAGATATTTAACTCTACTAATCTGATACGGCACTGCACGCAGCTGAATACAGTGAGTACCAGCAAACAGCAGAGCTAGCACGCGCAGCTAGAGAACAGTGCAGACCAGATTTGACCGGTATGAACAGAACAGCAGCAGCAATTCAAGATCTACATTTAATGATTACAGATTGTCGTTTAAAATAACACAGAGTCTGTGTTTAATGGCCACAGTTTTTACTGCATTTATTTAATTCGCTTTTTTCGTTTTAAATTTAAATTTAAAAGGGTCTAAATTTAATGATTGCAGTATTGGTGATGTGTGTTTGATTTACTTTGTTTATTTACTGATAATTTTGTTACAAATATTATGCTGTTTCAAATGAGCTCATTAAAAATGGTAATAAACCAGTTTAGACTGTTTCATGACTTGCTTGCGCTAATAACTACGTGTAGCCCTGCCGTGGCACATAGCCCCGTCCTCTATCGGTATCGGCTATCGGCCGATCGCGTTGAAAGGTGATCGGCGATCGGAATCGGCCTCAAAAATGGTTGAACGGTCCATCTCTACTATTATTAAGAATACAGAAGCACATACACACAAATGCACAGAGAGAGTGGAAATGTGCAAACAAAAGTGAACACAGGTTCTTAAGAGAGCCATCATAGGAACAGACCCCAAGTGAAAGTTGGCCACCTGTTTCAAGGGTACTCATCTCTACTGACTGCATTCCAATGGCAGCCCTGTGCCACAACCTCAGTGGGGATGGGTCACTGTGCCAATACACCTGCAGTGAGGTCTAGCAACCTGTCATTCCCTTCACCTTGTGCCCTACACACAAACATACACTCACACATGCATGCACTTACATTTGCAGTCATTCTCTCATTACCCTGGCAATGGGACAAAATGCCTCACTGTCTTTAGAATTCCCCTGTCTCAATCATGACATTTTAGTTTCAAGTAAACATTTACAATTAACATTTTTTGTTATTGTAGGCATCTAATAAATGTGTCATTTATTCGGCATTTTAAATTGTACTCTAATGTCTACAATAAAGGTATGTGACACTGTGGCTGTGTTTTCTTCTCCTATTTGTTAGTTTACAGTGTGACATAACGATAGCTTACACAAAAGCAATATGTGTAAGTAAACACAGGCAGAAAAAAAATAAACCTCTGTGTAATAAATTAGGTCATCTGCATATTAAGTTAGATGTGCCAATGTCAGTCACTTGGGGCTTGCTACACAGCCTAATTTCATAATTTAAGTTGTTGACTTGCTATAAAATTCTCAATTTAAGACCATATGCTTTAACAATCAAAAAGTGGATAAGATTATACCGCATGGCTGCTACTTACAGGCTGCAGTCGTTATGCTAGTTATGGTAGAACTACCCTTGTCCTTCGTCTCCTCACGTGTCAAACGTTTCGTAAAGCCTGCTTAATGTTATCCAAGATTTAAGAAACTGTCCGGATTTAAATGTACAAAGCAAACTAATAACTTTGTTAGTTGGATCTTGTTAAATTGTAAGCATCAGCACTGGCACATGTTTCTGGCAGTGTTCGAGCTCAAGGGTAGTTTGGACTAAAACCTGTTTTTACTTGCTAGAGATACATACTCTGACTTTTGTAAGTCTCTGGAATACAGCGTAAGCTAAATGCTGTAAATGTAAATATTAGTGCTGAAGTTGGCTCCCTACTGGCAGGCATGTGTGTCAATTTTCTGTTTTCTATGGTTAACAGTGAATTTAAATCATTTGAAGGCTGTGACTAATCTTTCCGTCAGGAAGGGTTTTTTTATATATAGATAGACTTAATTTAACAGTAACAAACTCTGCACATACAAGCCAAACTACTTTGCTGGAAAACGATAAACTAGGAAGCCTCACAGTCTAACCTTCAAATGCACATAGTTTAATATAAACCTTGTTCCTTATGCAATTTACAGAAAGAAGTGTAAATGTGCATTAGTGAAATACAATTTGATCAGTCTCAGCACTTTTTTTTCCTCATATAATATGGTCTGATTATTTCAAATAATGTAGCCAAGTCTACCCAGATTGTTTTCAAAGTTGTGACTGCAGATACATTTAATTACTCACAAAGTTTTCCAATATACTACTTTTTTACTCTCATTTGAGTAATTGCCTTTTTTAACACATTTACTCAACTTTCACTAAAGTAACAGAATTGTGTGTAAATTGAGAATAGTAAAAGTCTGGTGAGACACCTTACTTTACATCTATACAATTTAAAAAATCCTTATTTACTCCTTATTTAAGTAAAAGATGGAAAGTCAAAATCAAAAAGCTTGCTATGCTTAATTAAAAAGATCTCAGTTGTTGGAAAACGTTGTCTACAATCTTAGAGAGTGATGAAAAAAATGACTATAGTTGGATAGGTGATTGGATCATTTGTTAGTCTACATACAGTTATATAGGAACCTGCTATCGCTCTGATTGTTTTATCAGGTCTGAAATATACAGTCTATCAGTAACAAGAGCCAAATGGTAGTTTGTTAGACTGACGAAACAACAAGTCATGGGTGGGTCTTAGAATGTTTAAGTAACATAAAACGGGTCTAGAACAAAAATCAATGTGATAGCGAATGGATTTCACAATAACATGAGAAGCAACAAATTATGATTACAATAGTGTGCTTCTGACTGTATGTGCCTCTAGAATGCATATTTATTTAGATTTCTAAACAGAAATTTAACAAACTAAAAATAAAATATCAAATTACAAAATCAACATTTACTATTGTGCAAAATAAAAAGAACAGCTACTTGCATCTAAACTGTAAGCACATTTTTGTGCAATGAATATATATAACAGCCTCTTCTATTTTTTATTTAAGCACACAAGAACGAATACATAATTTTGCGTATTTATTTATTTTAGTGGGTTTCTCAAGAGCATGCTCCAGATATTTGGTAAAAACTATAAAGTCACCTTTTTTTAATGCTGACTGTTTTCTTTAATCAAAGAATGAACCAAGGCATTAAGAAGCATTGTATAAGTATAAACTACTTTTGCCAACTAGCATGACAGGTGTTCTGATAAGGTTAACGTACAACCAAGCCATTTCATGGGCAAGTTTCAAAGAATACGAAAGGTCTTTCTAGTGCTACACAGACCTATATGCAACTTTAATAATAGCTAGACATAGTGCTTGATATTACCCTCTCCAGAAGACAGGGGATCAAACATGGCCAGTAGGGAGTCAGCTTGAGCAGGGGCACAGGACAGTGTGTGTGCTCCTGGAAACATGCAAAAGAAAATGTGTTAACCTCAGAACAAATAACCTTTTAACCCCTTCTAAACAGGATAAACATTTATTTAACTTGAGAGCACTATACAGTGCTAATGTATCATTTCAGCTCTAAACAACCATTTATTGTTCAAGTACATAAGAGTTCCTACAAAAATAAAAATACAATAAATATCCTGACAAAACATTCTATAACAATTATAGGCACATGACAAAAGTGTTCTAACTGTGTTGCTGTTACATCAGTTTCTGCATTTGTACCATGCATAGATTCCTCTCCATCAGGACTGGTCACAGAGTCTTTGCCTCCAAAGTCTGAGCTACATTCTGAACGCAGGTCCTCAATTTTGTTGGGTATGTCTTCAGATGTTGCACTAATACCTACAAAGGTAACGCAAAACGCACACCAAAATCATTAACTTGTGTTAAAGAAATGGCAAAACCAAAATAAAAATGATCACATATATCCTGCACATACCATTTTGAAGTGCTTTTTTGACACAGGCATTGCTAGACAATGTGACCTCAGCATCAAATGCATTTACACTTTTTAAAACATTGATAACATTTGTTATAAATATGCTGATATAACCTAGTTTTAGATTAATTGTGTCTCTTCAGTGCATTTGAATTTGGTAACATTATAGAAAGAGCATGTCACAGAGTATACAAACCCCCACAAAAATCTAAAACTCTTTTCTCCCATGTTTTTTTTCCAAAAACATTCAAAATAAGACTTATATACAACATAAAAACAATAGTTCTACAATGTCTTATATGGTTGCTCTCCATGTTGTAAACACTTTTGTATGCAAATCTACAAAACGGTTTGACTATTGATGTAATAAACTTTTTGGTAAAACTATACTTTTATTGCATTTTTAGCGTTTAATTAAGACATCCAACTAATACAAAACAGACACACCAGGGGTAAACATTCACACTGCAGTAATAACTGCAAGATACAAGTCATACTCCTCACATGCATTCCAAATAATAAGAGTAGATCAGTAAATGCTTCACCCATAGCTCCCTATATACACCTATGTAGGTATTTACCTCAATTCTGATAATATTTAACTATTTTTTCTTATATGCATCCTCATGTGCTGCAATTTTTGCCAAGTCAAAATGCTGGACTTTCAAACAGGACAAGAGAGCATGTACCAATTTAGCTCTCCCATCCTGACACAGCCAACATTCTGAAGATTTAATATGGCCAAACCTGTATAATCTACAAGGTGCAGTGCAGAACTCTGAAGCTCAGCTTGCTGGGATCATTGAACCATTTTAAACTTTTAGTTTCTAGTCACTATCAGAAAGCCTGTGATTGGTTTAAATTTGTTTATCTTTCTATTAGGATTTTAATTTTATCTTATTTGTTTATTTTTATATATTTTAAGTTTATTTTATATTATTTTATGATTAAAAAAATTATATTTTATTTAACTATATTAAATGTTTATTTTAAAATGTGTATTTCATTTATTATTATTACTTTTGTTCGTTTTGTTTTCAATCCCTTAAAGTGTAAATGCTCGGCATTGCAAATGCGGGTCACCCCTCAATGTATTTTCGAGACAAAATAAAGGTTGATTGATTGATTGAACTGTATAAACTTTATAACCCTGAGATCCCTAGACAGTCTTGCAATATTCTGAAAAATCCTGCCCACTGTTTATGATTTAATGCACATGTCAATCCCTTTGCCCAAACTGTCTTAAGATGAAGTGTAGCCTTTTTATCAGATGTCCTAAACTATTTATGTTTTATAAGGTGAAGCACAATTAATTCACCATGCGAATCATTAAGAATTAATACTGAATTGCTAGAGTCACATATATACAAATATTACCCCATAACTGAATACAAACTGTAATATAAAAACAAACATATGACCTTAAACTGTGCACACAGTGTGAAATTTTTTTGTGGAAAAAAAAAGTCAAGACATGTAAATTTTTATTAACTTCAGCTTCCACATTTAAATCACTTCTGTTGGGACATGGACGGAGTAGCAGTGTGAGGGAGGAGCTCCTGGTCTAACTCGAGTACAAAACCCCACTTCCCTTAAAAATTCAAGGCACTCAAGCTCGAAAAGTCTTTGAGGATGAGTGGTAAACCTAAGAAAGCTCTACCCAAAGATAAACAGGCAGGAGAGAATGAGACCGAAGAACAGGATCGCGTCTGAAAATGGCGATGAGCTAAATGATGCAGCCAGAGCAATGCTAGAGGTTAGCAAGCAAATCTCTGAGCTGAATTCAGAGCTCAAACAAAGCCTGTCGGACCTCCGAGAAGAGGTTAGAAAGGATGTTAAAGTCGAATTAGAAGGCCTGAGGAATGACATTTTTCAGAAATTCCAACAAACAAATGAAAAAGTCCAGACGCAAGGGGCTAAACTCGCGGAGGCCAAAAAGTGCATCCAAGAGCTCAAAGTGGCTAATACAAAGCTGAGGAAAGCGGTCGCAGAGGGGATACATCGACATGAGGCTATGCAGACGAAGATTTCCGACCTGGAAGGGCGCTCCCGTCGGAACAATAGCCGCATTTACGGTGTGAGAGAAGGTTTAGAAGGTACCTCAGTGATGCGCTTTGTAGAGGGGTTCCTAAAGACACAACTAGATCTCGATGATACGGACTTGCAGATTCAAAGAGCGCACAGGTCGCTTACTTCCAAACCACAGAACTGACGAGGCCCCACAGAGATCTATTGTAGTCAATTTCTTACAGTTCAGAGTGAAAGAGCTTGTGTTAAAAGCAGCCTGGGCTAAAAAACTCAATCTACAGGGCAGACGCATCTCAGTGGCCCAGGACTACCCAACTGAAGTGATGTTGAAGAGCCGGAGTACATGGAGATTAAAAAAGTCCTCAGGTCACAACATTAGTTTTCAAACTTCCTACCCATCCAGACTGAGAATAAAGTGGGAGCTCAGCTTCATTACACCGCAACGGAGGCAGTGAAGGCCCTGGAGGAGAGAGGTATAACAGTACCGGGCTTCCAAATGGCACTGCCGGGAAACGCCCGCGCTGAGAAGCCCCAGCGAGACACAGATTGGTGGTCAGCAGCTCGGAAATGGTTGCGGCGGATGGTTGCGGGGTTTTCGCCGTCAACACACAAGTCCAATGTGAGATTCTTACTTCCACTTAGGAAAGGACCTTCTGATAACTGACGACATGCGTGGTGAGATGTCAATAATGTGTATTTCTAATGTACAGTAAACACCTACACAGATTTATGTGCCTTCTGGTCCTGTGTTCAGAATTATATTATCATAAGAAGAACACATTGTTTAATGTCATAATAGACATTAATACCAATACCAATGATATGTGCATAGGCAGTTTGGAAGTGTGCACAAGGGGGGTCCCCTTTAGAAGTGGGAAATTCCCCTCATGGCCCGACTATTGGTTGGGTCAAAACGGATCGTTAAGATACCCCGAAGTTGAAGGTCACTGTTATTTTTTCTTTGTTCAGAAAACGAATTATATGTTCATATGTTGTTTAAGCTGTCAAGGTCAAATTTACACACTTAGTGAACATGGCTATGCCTTATGATTTAAGGGTAGTTACTTTGAATGTAAATGGGTTGAATAGCCCTATTAAAAGAGGTAGAGTGCTGAGGGGATTAAAGAGGGGAAAAGGCACAGGAAACACATTTATCCCCAGCTGAGCATGAAAAATTGAAAAAGTTTGGCTACAAGCAGACATACTATTCATCTTTTAAAGGTATAAAAAAATAGAAGAGGGGTAGCAATTATTTTTCAAACCTCTTTAAATTTTGAATTGACTAAAGAGATTAATGACAAAGATGGTCGATTTGTTTTGTTACAAGGCACGCTTCAACAAATGCCAATAACTTTGTTCAACGTATGTACGTTCAATGTCCCACCTAATGGCAATAAGGCCGTTTTTCATACAATTCTTGACCTCCTTGCTTCTGAGAGTTAAGGAACATTAATCTATGGGGGAGACTTTAATTTAGTACTCAACCATAGATTGGACACCACTAGCACCAAAAGGCTCCAGTCCAGGGAGACAAGAATAATGAACAATATCTTGGTAGAATTAGGACTATTGGATGTATGGCGCAAGCTGCATAGTGGGGATAGGGATTATACATATTACTTGATTCCACATAAAGTCCATTCAAGACTCAATTATTTCTTTATGTATGCGAAAGATAGACATTAAATATATGATTGCACTATAGGAGACCCAAGTCTTTCAGATCACTCAGCTGTATATCCTAAAATACAATTGAACACTCTTCCCAAAAGTTCAGTTTGGCGACTGAATACAGGCCTTCTAAATAATCCCACTATTGTTCAACAGATAAGGAATGAAATAAAGCAATTTTGTAAATTCAATGATAATGGAGAGGTAAACCCTACCATACTGTGGGATGCTGCTAAGGTAGTTCTAAGAGGAAAATTAATTGCAATCACGACAGCTCATAAAAGGATAAAAGAATATGCACTTAAACCCTTGAGAAAAAACTTGAACAACTGAGGAAGGCACACAAGGACAATGAAGATCCACTGATTTATAAAAATATTGTTGAAATAAAGAAGAAATTAGACCAATACCATAGGGAGGAGTTTGAAAAGAAATTTCCAAGACAAACATACTATGAATCTGGTGTGAGAGCCACAAGAGCTCTAGCTAGGAAATTACGAAAACAACAAACTTTAAATATAATCCATAAGGTTAGGTGCCCGAAAAAAATTATACAGGAAGAGCTTGATAATGCAATTAGCCATTTAAAAAATAATAAAACTCTGGGAAGTGATGGATATCCAGCAGAATGTTATAAAATGTTTAGAATGGACATCTCATCAGTATTGTTGGCCCCCCTAATTCAGCTCTTAAAGAAGCAGTGACCCCCCATCATAGAGGGAGGCACTAATCTCACTAATAGCAAAATATGGTAAAGATAAAGAACTATGCAGCTCTTATAGACCAATTTCTATCTTAAATGTGGACTATAAATTATTTGCATCTATAATTACGAACCGGATAAAAAATTTAGTACCTGACTTAATCGATCCAGATCAGACAGGCTTTGTACAAGGTCGCAAAACACATGATAATATAAGAAGAACGCTACATATAATTAAATATATTAATAATAGAAAGCTAAATGCAGCCTTGTCATCAAGTGTATAAAAGGTCTGTATTCACAACCCTCAGCTAGGATTAAAGTGAATAGGCAGCTGACAGGAAGCTTCCTTTTGGAGAGAGGGTGTCGCCAAGGTTGTCCGCTGTCCCCGACAATTTTTTCAATCTTTATAGAGCCGCTAGCTCAGGCAATACAAGAATCTTTTGATATAAGGGGCATCAACATTGCAGAAGAGGAGCACAATGATGCACTGGTATACCTTAATGATGCACACAACACTCTTCTAGTTTTATTTGACTTTCTGAATACATTTGGGTCTTATTCTGGCTATAAACTGAACCTTGAAAAAACACAAGTCTTGGCTTTTGGAGATGTGCCAACATCTAACACCAGGAAACTTTTTGGCCTTAAATGGGTAGCACATTTAATCAAATACTTGGGCATATGGTTAACTAAAGATCTGAATAGTATGTACAAAGCAAACTACCCTCTAATAATTACCAAAATCGCATTTATCGCATTGAAACCATAAAAATTAATGTGCTACCTAGGTTGCTATATCTCTTTCTAGCCATTCCTGTAGAAATTTCTTTCAGTCAGTGGATTGAGTGGGACAGACAAATATCTTGATTTGTGTGGAATGGGAAGAAACCTTGAGTCAGGCTTGCAACACTGCAACTTTGTAAAGAAAAAGGAGGATTGGTTCTCCCAAATCTTAAAGAATACTATCAGTCGGCCCAACTTAAATACTTGATTCTTTGGTGTGATACTAATGTAAATGCCAAATGGAAGAACACTGAGCTCTCCACAACACACTTCCCAATACAGACCTTGATAGGGGACCAGGCCAGACTAATTGACTCGGAAATTGATCCTATTGTCTTACACACCCTCAAAATTTGGTCCAGATTAGTTAAACGGTTCAAATTACAGAGCCAGATTAAGCAACTACGATGGTTAGCATATGATCTTTCATTCCAACCAGGACTACTAGACCACCAATTCAAACTATGGGCGCGCAAAGGCCTGACAGCTTTTTGCACAATGATACATAAGGGAAATCTGCTGTCTTTCCAAGAGCTGAAAGAGAAGTTTAGACTTAATAATAAAGATCATAAACACACAGTTGAAAGGGAACCGTATAATCCTTCAAGTGGTGCAGACTTATTCTGTGGGGTCACAGATAGTCTCAAAACTGTACAATGGAATTAAAGTGAAAAATGATTTACATCTACTTGTTCAAGGATGTGGCGTGAATTTTGCTGGAAAAACATAATCCCTTTTTTCTATACCCCTAAAGTCAAATCAATGCACCTACGTATGTCACAACCATGCTGGAGACACTGTGGTTGCTCTGATGTAGGACAGTTCCATATTTTCTGGGAATGCTGTAAAATCCACCACTACTGGAATGAAGTTTGGTGCCATATCACCAAAATCTTATCTGTGAAAATTACTAAAGAGTTCCTAGTGATTTATATGGGGAACATCCCTGATTGGGTGGTAGGGGTAGATAGATATCTGCTGCAGATCTTACTAGCAGCCAGCAAGAAAGCCATCACTCGAAAATGGTTGCAGACCACGATAGATTTGTGGAAGACTATCGTCAATGAGATATAGGAGATGAAATCTATAACCTTTGTCCTGAGATTACACAAAGATAAAATAAAAAGAAATTGGGAAAATGGCTAAGCTATATTAATAATTGATTGCATTTAAGTACAAAGAATACTATACCAGCCTAAATCTCTTTTTATGTGTGTATAAATAAGTATCTCTCTCTATGTTTATTTTTTCTGATAACTACTATGTATCTAAATTGAACTATTTTTGTATAAATATTGTAATCATTTGGATGCAGGCAGCTTGCTTTTGTTTTCTTATTTTGTTTCCCATTCATTCATTTGTATTATCATTTTTCTATTAGTGTTTTCTATGTTCTGTAATGTCAAGTTTTGAAAATTGATTAAAAAGAAACGATGAAATCACTTAAAAAACAACTGAACTTTATTTTCAGTGTTGAGAAACACTGTTCAATTTTTTTCTTGAAATTTTAACACATCTGTAAAAAGCTGCTTCTTATATGACAGTGTCATTGTTTTCTTGCAACAGTGCAAAAAAGTAATGTGTAAGAACTAGAGCACCCATTGAAAGTCTTTGTCTTTTTAAAGATATTTATAACGTATGGTTATTTAATATTCATTTGAACAATATAGAGGGATGGAGGTAGTATAACAGTACAAATACAACAACACATACAACTATAGTTATGTCTTCTGAAATCATAAGTGTTTTTTCCTGTGAGGACATCCTGTATTTACTATAACTTAAAATGCCTACAAGTATAATCAGATACAGCACATTAGCTGCAGATGACTAGAATATGTTTAGAGCTGATTTAAAAGGTGTCTGTCTCATACATTTAATTTAACTCAGGTGGGGGTCAGTGTGTGTTATGAAGGGAGAAAAATGGAAAGAATGAACAAAAAAGTCTCATAAAAGCTACTTCCTACGTACTTTGACATCAGGCCATTTGTCTTAACCTTCATTATGATGTCAGTGCTGGAGAGGCTCAAAATAAAAAGACCTGAAAAGGGCCAGCTGTGGCACTTTGAGGTGTGAGAAACCACATTCCAGTGTATTTTGTTTATTTTTTTTATATGTACTTTATAATAAATAATTGTTTCTGACAAAAACAGCATTGGAAGCATGATGTTAATACTGTGGCTGGTTGTTAATGAGAGCAAGAAACTAGGTGCATCGTGTGTATGTGTGTCCATACCTGAGACAACACTTAAACCTGGTGTGCTAGGTCGCGAGCTGACCTCTCTAACTTCAGTGTCATCTGAAGTGCTTCCCACCCCAGAGCAGCTCTCCAACTCCTGCAAACGTTCCTCCTGCTTTAAATCTGCAGTTTCTACAAAACATATCACACATACATCAACTCCAAGCATTTCATAAAGCCTAAACAGAATCTGAAAGTTGCCCCTATGTTTTCAAATGAAACTGTTTGTGGCCTGTGCATCCTACATCAGTTTACTCTTACCTAGCAATTTTTTCTGGGGTCAGTCTGGGGGCCTTCTGTGTACAGTCAAGCTTTCTTATCATACTCTAGTTCTTAAAAGACTCAGTACTCAAGGATATAAAGGACAAACCTGAATGGGACAAACCATTATTCCAATGGCCACCAAAACGGTTCACGGAAACAACTGAAATCCAAAAACAGTTTGTAGTTGTCATGTTGTGTCAGGTACACTAGATTTTGAAGTCATACCCTAATCTAAATAACCTTTTGACATATATTTTAATTTATATGCTGTGTAACTGTAGACAGTCTTCGGTAAAACAAATGCTGTTTTGCCAGAGGGAACACCACAAAGCTGGTAACTTGGTAGATTTGGAAGTTACAGGGAAACTTCAAACATTACAATGACAAGAATGTATATTTAACTGTCAATCCCAGTTGTCTTAAATTCAAACAAATACACCTGTTTCATTTCCAGTTTAGAGTTTTCCCTAATAAATGCAGACCTGCTGTGCAGATTTTGTAGGGGGGCATTTCAGCAGAAAAGTGACATCAATGCATACCCACTATTGCGGTTTTGAGAACATTTAAGAATACAGGAGTATTTAGGTACCTGTTCAGAAATACCAGCACTATTTGGAATCTGTAAAATGCTGTTGGAGCCAAAGCTACAACACAGACTGCCTGACATAATTTAGTTGGAATAGCAGCTTGTTTACCTCTGTCTTAATATCATAAGCATCACTATCTCACACTTGATAGTTGTTAAAAGACATCAACTTGTTTTAAAGGTGGACTTGTTTTGCCATTCTCTGTTCTCATGTCGCGCCGATTTAAAGTCAGGCACGTCTGCGGGCAGCCCCATGTTATTGGTGCAGTGTAACGTGCTGCTGCCACATGTGAAGGATATGGTGATACTTAACATGGAAGCATGCTGGTTTTTAATGCTGTGCTGTCTAAGGGATCGAAGGTGTTTTTTGCCCGTGCCATTGTGCACAAAAATTCCCCAGATTCTATTAACTCCTGATGATATGTACCATAGATAGTAAAATACTTAAAAGGTTCCATAGAATGCATTTTAAATTGCTTTGTGAAGCCTTAATATTGCCTGGGGTTTAAACAGCGCAGAGCAAACATCTTGGAAATAAAAGTGTTCAAGACAATTTCACATGTAGGTGCTGAAGGTGGCTTCCTATTTGAGCAGTACCAAATTAAATCTGAAAATTTATTTTGAAACTAATCTTTGTTTTTTTATAATTATTTTGTAACCCAGGTGACAAAAAAAAGAAGACATCTAACCTTTGTATTCGGTGTACCACAGATACTAATTTGCAATGTTGCCAAATTTCTTTAGTTAATACCGCGACCTGAAATCACAGCCACATGAATAGCAACTACTTTTTCCTCTCTCTTATCGCTTACCTGAGTCACTAGGTAGAACCTCCACACTCCAGGCCTCACTTGTAGTCTCAGATATGGTAGATCCATAGGGGTCCAAAAGAACAGAGCCAGGCCCTGGCAAACACAGCAGACTCCCCAGCATATTCTCCACGGTAGCCCCTGAATGGAAAGGGCAAAATCAATGCACTGAGGGTGAACTACTCAGGCCAACAATTAATTGGCACTGATATTCTTAGGTAAATTTTTTGAGCTCCATTTTTTAACCAACATAACTTAAGTATTAAACATCAATGAGCTATTAAAGTTATTTACTTTAATATGTATAAGAATTTATTTAAAATGATAGATACTAAAATTTGCAGTGTTAAATGCTCAAACCAATATATTTTTAGAAATAAGTTGAGAGTAGGATTTGTATTAGTGTACATTTTTATTCTACAAACATCAAATCTGAATGGATATCAGCCTCAATAAATTCAAAGTTAATTAAATTCCAGTCAAACCCCCATAAATTCCAGTCAATTCACAGAATGTACATTAAGTATATAGGTATGGATTCAACAAAGACTCAGGGAAGGGGAAAATCACTTTGGGTAGCAAAAACTAAAGCACTAGAGAACCTAAATCTGTTTTTTTTTAATCTTGCTGTTGCCAACAAAAAGTGAATACTAAGTTTAATCTTTTAATAATGTCCAAGATAAAAAAAAAGTCAGACAAACTTCACCATTATTTTCTCCTTGATGTAAACTTAATCACAAAGATGACACGTTTTGACCTGCACGAACAATAGTTTTAAACCCAGATATTTTTTTTATACATTTTACTCTGGGTCCTCTGAGGCTTTAATGGCACTCTCTTGTGCATACAAATACACATGCATACATAGTTCTCTAGGCGTAGGTTGAGCAGTGTACTACTTACAACCTTGTTAGTCCCCCAATCAGTGGAAATTATGTGCACATTATGTGACATCAGCAGCATGTCTCAGCAGGTCAGCGTGTATATATGTGTGTATGTCTGGGGGCGTGGTAAGGGGTTTGCGGGCAGCAGGAGAGCCCCCCCTCTGGCCATGTTTACAGT